>JBBDHG010000181.1:0-5000 GCA_037951165.1 Lophius americanus
AGATCACAAGATATGGGGGAAAAAATATTTGAATATAGGATTTGTAATTTTGGGAGAAAAAATAGCCAACACTAGACCTCAACCTTTCTTCTTGCTAGTTATTCAAGAAAACCAATTTTTCACTTATGAAGGTTTATTTAAAATCTTGTTCAGTAAGATTTCAAATTACTTCAGACTTGGAACATGAATTAACACAGATTGATTTAAAATTGTATCTTTAAGGGAAGTCTGTACCATCATTATATTTACTCAGCGCAGCAGAATCTCAGTGGGCCCGATACATTCGAACATAGTGGCTCACCAGAACCTTTACACTTTAGTTTGTATTTTCTGTCTACATAAAGTCGCATTGCTATGAGCCTTTATTGAAAAATGACACTTTAAGATGTTGAATGTTGACATACTGGACTTTTTAACACCAGTTCCACACGCCGCCGGAAACGCCCACTTCCGTTCTACTCACCGATTTGTGCAGAGCGCGCGCCAAATTCAAACACTTCCACGTTAATGTCAGTCAGTTGAGGCAAGAGAACGATTGCAGCATCAGTTAGATGGTTAATCCCCTCAGCCCGAACCATCCAAGCACGCATCGAGCCTCCGGCCACCGGTACCGTCACTGCCACACATCCACCAGCTGGATCGCTTCACACTTACAACATCCCGCTCGAAGGCAAAAACACGGACTGGATTGCTGGCGGACTGGACTCACAGGGCTTCGGAGTGCCAAAATATATTTTCTTTTGCTAGTAGATTGTGTTTTTTTTTTGTGTGATGATATAAACTGGAATGAAATTTTTTCATTTAAAAAAAAAAAACCTAAATATTATTCTACACCCAAGAGTACTGAGGAAAACCTGTGATGGATTTTTTTTGTGTTGGATTATCTATGTGTTTGAGATGAACTAAAACTGAATTTTAAAGCATAGACACATGGTGTCTTCGTCATGGCCCCTCCTACAGATCCTTCGTTTTAACAGGATTACTAAAAACTATTTCATGGATCCTTTTCAAATTTTACTCCCTCATTAGAGCGAGGAAGTACTGGAATGATTCTGGGAAAGATTGGTTTTAAAGTTTAAAATTTCTGCCATTAGGGGGAGTTTTATTTCCAAAAGTTCCCGTGCCATAATTTGTGGTTCAATTAGTCCATATTTTATTCTAATAGTTCATAATTTACCCACAAGGGAGAGCTTTAATACATTAAACATAACGTTTAATTTGAGTTCAATAAGGGATTTTGTGGTACAACAATGGAGCCTTTATCAGTCACCACAGGGAAAAGAAGTTCCGTTTACCCACTGGGTTCCTGGAACCGAAACATCAATTCTGAGGATCCGCTGAAGTTGTAGCTTAATTGAGTTTCCACAAATACAGTAGAAACTAAAGTAAAGCCTAATCAGCCAATAGTGCGGAGGAGAGAGTAACAATAAACAAACCAGACCTGCTCAAAGCTAATTAGCCTAGCTATTTAGAGTGTGCCTTTCACTCTCTACAGTTTTTTTCTCTAGAGTGAAAGGCATGTTATTGAAATAGTGAAATAACATGCCTTTCACTCTCTAGAGTGAAAGGCATGTTATTTGTGCATACATCATTTTACCCAACCTTCTCTGCATTTTCCAAATATTGATGAATTAATGGAATGAACCGCTGCTTTCTGACTGTCAAATAAAAGCGGGTGAAAAGAACTCCAGGGCGGTTGTTCTGACTCGTGGCGATGTGAGTGCAAGGCCACCACTGCATTGATTTGGTTACAAAAGAACTCTCTGCATTTCTTCTCCTGTAGAATTACGAATAGAACCCGGCTCCTCCGGCGCCGGTACATAAATGTTGGAAATGGAAATCTGAGCAGGCCTTCATTCTGGAAATGAAAAGAACTGATAGCAGGAGAAATACATCTTGTTGTTGTGATGCCAGCAGCGCGACAGATTGGAGAACGACAGATTGGAGAGGAAACCGCCTCCGAATAATCAAGATTCGAGTTTTAGATGAGAGAAAGTTATAAGAATAAAATAAAAAAAAGAAGAAGCCAGGACGTGAAGATTAAAAAACGTGCACCTGTTTATTATTCATCCTTCTTATTCTTCCTCCTCTTCGTTGCAGACCCCATCTCTAGAAATGATGAAAAATAAGAACTCTTCATCGCTCAAGGTGTTCATAAAAAAAAAAAAATGAAGGATAAACGCATGAAATTCCTCCTTAAAGTTTCAGGTACCTGCTTCCACTTGTAAAAATAATAATAATGGCATGTCCATGAGGCATGAGGAATACTCCCTCTAATTATATTACTTCATAAATTCAGCCGCAGGAGTGGAAAACAATAAATAAGAGTAAAAAGAAAACGTGATTACTCAAGCATGAGATTATCTGTGTACGTACATCTGTAAAAACACAAAGCATTGTGGGTTACGCTCTATGTTCTTCTGTATATATATATACATATCATACATATCATACACATATATATATATATATATATATATATATATATATATATATGCAAATTATAAACAGGGTAAATATTAATTAATAATCTAAAAACTAAAGCAAAACTAATGAAAATAAAAAGAAGCCAGTAACGATAGAAGGGAA
Source organism: Lophius americanus (assembly GCA_037951165.1). Classification (NCBI taxonomy): domain Eukaryota; kingdom Metazoa; phylum Chordata; class Actinopteri; order Lophiiformes; family Lophiidae; genus Lophius; species Lophius americanus. Next base: position 2,590 of record JBBDHG010000181.1, read on the forward strand.
ACAAAAACTGACACTGACTAAATTCAGGGAAGATGAGGTTCACAGGAAGAGAACAACGAGAGACGAAGTGATGAAGGACGGAGTGGAAGACAGATTTACACACACCGAGTAATGAGACACCGCTGGGGAGATATCAGAGGGTGAGACAGGTGAGACAGGTAGACAATTAGAGTGGAGGGAGAGTGAAACCCACAGACATGAAGAGAGAGAGAGGGAGAGAGAGAGAGAGAGAAGCTGGGGAACAAAAGAGCGAAAACATCTGCAGAAACATCGCAGACAGGAAGTACAACACAGGAGAGAAGTCCTTTCAAAATAAACCAGGAAATACAAAAGTTTGAAATAAATCAGAAAGTATCAGACCACAGCATCAGAACCAGAACAAAAGGTCCAACATTATATTTCTGATTACAATTATATTGTATGTCTAAACACAGTTATGTCCAATTTAATGAACAAAGTTATTTAATCCCAAAACCTTTTATCTTTTACATCAATGCAAATCAAAGTTTTTCAGATTCATGTTTTATTTACTGAGTACAAATATTCCTTCACCGTCGTCCCCCACAGACAGAGTAAATACCTGAGAAGCTCCCCCTCCCCTGCGTTGTACAAGCAGTCCCCCTGTTTGAAGTGATTTCCTCTAAAGAAGCTCCCCCTAGTGACTAAAATATGAACCAAAGAGTAAAGAAAATATTTAAGGCTGATCATCCTCAACCGGAATAAATGACGCCAACACTCCAGAAATGAAACTGGTGGAGATAAAGCTCCCCCTAGTGTCAGAAACATGCAACCAACCTTTCCCAGAATCAATCCAGTCCTTCCTCACGCGCCGGTGTATGTGGGTATAAAATTGGAAAATGATCCATGGCATAGATTTTGAATGATCATGTTAAGTTAGCAATTTATTTCTGTGTTTTGTGAAAAGGGTCGGCATCATAAAGACGTAGATTCAGCCGACACCTTTTTGGTGTCACACATTTGTGTTTCTACGTATATATGTGTGTGTATATGAACGTTGGTTTGTGCCACATCTGTAAAAATGCGTGTGTGCGTATGAGAATGGGAGAAATGTAAATATGACGAAAATAAATCAAATCGGAAATCTGCGACGGCGTTTATGATTCCGTCATCTCCCAGACTTCTCCTGGATATAATCATGTTGCATCTACGCAAACCCGGTCATGTAATGCCATTCATTGCATCATATTCAATTCCTCCGTTCTTTCAAAAAAGAATATGAAATGCAAAGAACATCCAGGTTTTATAAGAGTGCCTCGTGAATGTTGGTGTTTTTCTCCCCCTCGATAATGTCGTCGGTTTCGTTGAGTTCACTGAAGATGTCTGACGGCGGAGCCTTTCAGTCGGAGGCCTTGGCTTGTTGCGTGCTGACGAGAGCGGTTGCAACCATCATGGAGGCCAACCGACACGCTTACATGAACGCGCCGCGGCTGAAGAAGCCTGCAGCAGACATGCTGGTGCTGCTGCACCGCATTCCCTCATTATAAAGACATGGGAGTGAGTGTCATGTATGTGTTTATCACGTGTGTGTGTGTGTGTGTGTGTGTGTGTGTGTGTGTGTGTGTGTGGGGGGGGGGGGGGGGGGGGGGGGAATTTGCCAAGAGCTTCCTCTGCTTGTTAAGGCAATCATGTACAATAAAATCATGTGTGCAGGAAGAGAACACCGCCGTTTCACTGATGAGACGGTAAAACGGTAAGAATGTCCGTCACAGAGGTCTCTAATATATAATACATACGGGGGGGGGGGGGGGATTAACATAACTGCAAAGGTTGTTGTTCTGTTGGCTGCGTTTCTTATTGAACCAAATGAGGGAATTACTGAGGAGCGTCAGGAATAAAAGGTTATTGCCGAGGCGTTAGTGGACAGTAATGGATTTATTTTCCCTGTGAGCATCCAGACTCTTAAATGTAGAATATTACATTCGGTACCGCTAAAATAACTTTAAAACACGCTGCTTTTGAATGGTCCCAATAATCAGACGGCTGATGGAGGTCCGGTTTACATGATTGTGTATTATAAATATATGATATATTGGAAAGGTGTTGTTGTTATATAAGGATGGATTCATTTTGTCTTTGGCCTCTTTATTCAGCTTTGGTAGATAAAACATGTTTCTTCTACAGTGGTTTAGTAATTTTAGAACACACAAACAAACAAACAAACTAAAATGCCAGGATGCAGAGTTCTGAAGGTGAGCGTGAGGCTGACCGTCACATGTAGAAAACACAGCGCCCCCTAGTGGAGGAAACCTGTTCTTGTGGAGGAGAGGGAGAGAACCTTCTTGGAAGTTTGACAAACTCACAGATGATCATTCATGAAAAACGTCAGGTGTGATGGTTGCATGAAGAGGATGATGATGTAGTGAAAACTAAAGATGAAGAGTTCATCTAAC
>JBBDHG010000181.1:10000-55000 GCA_037951165.1 Lophius americanus
CGTCCTCATCACATCCTCATCACATCCCCATCACATCCTCATCACATCCTCATCACATCCTCATCACATCCTCATCACATCCTCATCACATCCTCATCACATCCTCATCACATCCTCATCACATCCCCATCACATCCTCATCACATCCTCATCACATCCTCATCACATCCTCATCACATCCTCATCACATCCTCATCACATCCTCATCACATCCTCATCACATCCCCATCACATCCTCATCACATCCTCATCACACCCTCATCACGTCCTCATCACATCCTCATCACATCCCCATCACATCCTCATCACGTCCTCATCACATCGTCATCACATCCTCATCACATCCTCATCACATCCTCATCACATCCTCATCACATCCTCATCACGTCCTCATCACATCCTCATCACATCCTCATCACATCCTCATCACATCCTCATCACATCCTCATCACATCCTCATCACATCCTCATCACATCCTCATCACATCCTCATCAAACGCCTCATTGAGACGAGGGAAGTACGATTAGAGATGACCTCTTCACCCTCACGCTTTCAGCTCTTCAAAGACTCGGAATTCATTGGAATAAATATCGGTGTGTTTCTGCGGCGCCTCTGCTGCAGAAACGGGCCGTTTTACCGGGAAACATTCTGTATCACCACGACGAGAAAAAAAGAAAAAACACACAAATATTTTAAACGTCCATCTGATAAATGTTTTGTAAGATTATTATTATCACCTCACCCTCATCTGCTATCAGGGAAACAACACAGGTGGAAGCAGAGGAGCTTCCACCTGTCCAGGGCGGTCCGGTCGGCGCCGGGTTCTGGACCGTTACCTCCAAGAAAGATCCTTCTTCATCCGTTTGTGCGTTTACAGCAGAGAAGAATCAGAGCGAGACGGACATCAAGAGAGTTGAGAGTTTAACAAGATAGATGTCAGAATAAATTTGGAGGTTCGTGGAGCCATAACATTAAAACCATCGGCCCCTCATTGTGATGGTCCCCTTTGTGGGTGTGTGTGTGTGTGTGTGTGTGTGTGTGTGTGTGTGTGTGTGTGTGTGTGTGTGTGTGTGTGTGTGTGTGTGTGTGTGTGTGTGTGTGTGAGAGACTCCTGGCTCCTAGCGTGTCTCCTCCTTGATGTTGGAATGTTCTCACCTGTTTCCCATCTTCCTCATTACTCTTTTTGAAGACTCCGGCGCCCCGGTGTTTCCTTCTGACTCATGTTGTAATAAATCTACAGTTTACTATTCTTGTTTTTGTCTCTGACATGGTTTTTGGATGAGGCTGTTGTTTCATTTTTGTTATCGTAGGGATAAACTGGTTACCCTCGCCGGAGGAGGTTATGTTTTCACTCCTGTTTGTTTGTCTGTCTGTTTGTTTGTTTGTCTGTCTGTTTGTCTGTCTGTTTGTTTGTCTGTCTGTTTGTCTGTCTGTTTGTTTGTCTGTCTGTTTGTCTGTCTGTTTGTTTGTTTGTTTGTTTGTTTGTCTGTTTGTTTGTTTGTCTGTTTGTTTGTCTGTCTGTTTGTCTGTCTGTTTGTTTGTTTGTTTGTTTGTTTGTCTGTCTGTTTTTTTGTTTGTTTGTTTGTTTGTGATTACCAAAAAACTACAAATTTTACCCAGAGGTACGTTTTATCCAAGAAGTGACTAAATTCTGGTGATGTCACAGCATTTAAAATAAAATAAAATAAGCTGTTTGGAGTAGTGACATCACAGTGTGGCTATTGCTGCCTTTGATCCTTTGATTCCTTTGATGTTTCTTTGGCGGTAGTAATCTGGGGTCAAGAGTTCCTTTGATGATCCTTTAGGGTTGGAACAAGGAGCTTAGTGGGCTGAACAGAGACGCTGAAGTAGAAAGCGCAGTGGACGAGCAGCTAAAGCCTATTTGACAGATGCTCAGAGAGTTTGTTGGTGTTGTCAGTAGATGTAGAGGCTGGCAGTAACTCAGATGAATCTGCAGGAAGTTTTCCTAAACTTAAGGTTCTGTTGGGCTTTGCTGGACGTTTGGCTCTCTATTCTATGAATTATGATAAGTCATTTATTAAACATTGCTCTTTATTTTTAAAGAGCCTCCTTTGAGCTCCACATCCTCTGAATATGTAATGGAGATGGGTCCGTAGGGAGTCTGGGCAGAACCAGGCTCCATGTTTGCCTATTTTCCAGTCTCAATTCTTAGCCCCCTGGCTCGAAATTCGACAAACAAACATGGAAGAGCTAATTACTGTTTTCATTAAACTCCCTGAAAGGGAAAAAAAGAAGAAGTTTATTAGTAAAAGTGTCAAACTTTCTCTTCAAAGCTTTCCGACGGTGAATCATTCCAGCAGCGATGGGTTTAGAAAAAATAGACACATGCTGATGCGTTTGTGTTACAAGAGAAGTTTACAGTATTCTGCCTGGAACACACACACACACCGACACAGACACACAGACACAGACACACACACAAACACACACACAGACACACAGACACAGACACACACACACACACACTCACACACACACACACACACACACACACACACACACAGTCACACACACTTTAGTTCCCACATAAATGCATGCACACGATGACACCCCCATAAACAGTTTCAAATCTCCACAATGTTCATCCCCAATTGTAATCTGTCAGCCAGTTGCTAGGCAACACTGGAACTTGTAACGGCACCGGGTTTAAGGCCCTGGTGCAGGGATTGGGGGTGAGTGTGTGAGTGTGTGAGTATATGAGTGTATGAGTGTGTGAGTGTGTGAGTGTGTGAGTATATGAGTGTGAGTGTGAGTGTGTGAGTGTATGAGTGTGTGTGTGAGTGTGTGAGTGTATGAGTGTATGAGTGTGTGAGTGTGTGAGTGTGTGAGTATATGAGTGTGAGTGTGAGTGTGTGAGTATATGAGTGTATGAGTGTGTGAGTGTGTGAGTGTGTGAGTATATGAGTGTGAGTGTGAGTGTGTGAGTGTATGAGTGTGTGTGTGAGTGTGTGAGTGTGTGAGTGTATGAGTGTGTGAGCGTACGGGTGGGGGAGCAGGGTGAGGACGTTGAAAGGGTTTTCTTTTTTTTGTTTTGAGAAGAGCCCTCTGGGGATGCTGGCTTCCTCTTCCTCCTCCCATCATGAAACCCAACAGGCAACACTAATGCCATTTCTGAGCGGGTTACATTTACAGGAGAGAATGTGATGTTGGATAAGGGGCAGCACAGCAGGGAGTCGTCGCTACACGCTTCTTATTCCACTCTGTTCTGACAGTAATTGGGGGGGGGGGCTGGAAGAATGACGCCTGAAGAGATTATTATCGCGCTATTCTCTACCTGATAAATAAAGATTAGCGTCTTTAAACCAGGAGGGATGAAGGATAATTATTCATCACAGATGCCAATCAGCCCATCAGAAGGTTTTGGTGCTCAGACTCCTCACAGAGAGCGTGATTGGAGTCCAGACTCTGGTGGTGACGCTGGTGGATGACTCCGCTGGGAATGGTGAGGATGATGAAATACAATGGAGGTGAGCTGCAAAGACTTGTGGGTGATTAGGGACGTTGGAGAGAATCATGTTTAGAATAACCGCAGCAGTGTGTCTTTATTATTTATCCAATGAAGAAATGTGACCAGCTGAGGAGAGACGCTCACGCCGCATCACGTCTCTGACCGCGACATCAGGGAAATCTGAGGCTTGGTTTCACCTTCATCTTTAAAATATACAAACACACTGAACTGTAGCAGCAGATGGAAACGTACACGCCACTAATTACAGAATGAATGAAGATAAATACACAGCAGCAAAGTTATAATAATCATCAATAAAACTAAGCCTGCGCTGTCGTCCCCCGGCAGCAAGGGTCTATTCCCGGCTATAGCCCCCCATCCCCTGCCTTCTACCATCAATCCCCTTTATGGAACTCCTCTCATTAAATGTGACTCACTAATAATCTCCAACAGTCCACAGAGACTCAACCTCACCGTTTCTATGATGTCATCAGTCTGTTCTAGGGTCAGATCCCACAGAGACTCAACCTCACCGTTTCTATGATGTCATCAGTCTGTTCTAGGGTCAGATCCCACAGAGACTCAACCTCACCGTTTCTATGATGTCATCAGTCTGTTCTAGGGTCAGATCCCACAGAGACTCAACCTCACCGTTTCTATGATGTCATCAGTCTGTTCTAGGGTCAGATCCCACAGAGACTCAACCTCACCGTTTCTATGATGTCATCAGTCTGTTCTAGGGTCAGATCCCACAGAGACTCAACCTCACCGTTTCTATGATGTCATCAGTCTGTTCTAGGGTCAGATCCCACAGAGACTCAACCTCACCGTTTCTATGATGTCATCAGTCTGTTCTAGGGTCAGATCCCACAGAGACTCAACCTCACCGTTTCTATGATGTCATCAGTCTGTTCTAGGGTCAGATCCCATAGTGACCCAACCTAACTGTTTCTATGTCATCTGTCTGTTCTAGGATCAGATCCCACAGAGACTCAACCTCACCGTTTCTATGATGTCATCAGTCTGTTCTAGGATCAGATCCCACAGAGACTCAACCTCACCGTTTCTATGATGTCATCAGTCTGTTCTAGGGTCAGATCCCACAGAGACTCAACCTCACCATTTCTATGATGTCATCAGTCTGTTCTAGGGTCAGATCCCACAGAGACTCAACCTCACCGTTTCTATGATGTCATCAGTCTGTTCTAGGATCACATCCCACAGAGACTCAACCTCACCGTTTCTATGATGTCATCAGTCTGTTCTAGGGTCAGATCCCACAGAGACTCAACCTCACCGTTTCTATGATGTCATCAGTCTGTTCTAGGGTCAGATCCCACAGTGACTCAACCTCACTGTCTCTATGATGTCATCAGTCTGTTATAGGGTCAGATCCCACAGTGACTCAATGATGAAGATAAATACAGTTTACTAGTTTTTCTGAGCTCAGAAATAAAACATGACAGATTTCCTTAGGTTGATTCATAGGAGTTAAATTTAGACATAATTGCCCCTTACTGAGTAAAATATGAACCATTGGGGGAAAAAATGTGACAAATACAAGTTAGAGTTTCGTGAGTCGGTTCATATGAGATACATTTATAAGTGATGAGGAATCTAGACTAAATCTGCTCTAGAAAAGCTGATTTTTGTTATAAAACAGATTAAAAATGTGAAACGACAGACTTATAGTTTAAAAATATCATATCCAGTGTTAGAAAAAAGGAGAAGAGGTTTGTTTTGGTTAAAAGCTGCATCATTTAAGCCCCTTAAAGTTGCCCGGTTGTTGCCCCAGCACTCCTGTGGTCCTGTGGTCCTGTGGTCCTGTGGTCTTGTGCCGGCCTCCTCAGTAAGCAGCAACTGGGGAGGGACTTTGGCCGGTTCTGTAGAGCTTCTGGACCTTCTGCCTGTCGTCAAGCTAAACAAACACTCACGGTGTAGAAGCAGCACTGCTGGAGCTCAACCACGCCGCAGGAGGCCGGAGGAGGTCCTCGGCATGAGGAGAAATGTCTGGCTCCATAATCGGCGGTCTGGATCTGTGATGTTCTCCGGTCTGGATCTGTGATGTTCTCCGGTTTGGATCTGTGATGTTCTCCGGTCTGGATCTGTGATGTTCTCCGGTCTGGATCTGTGATGTTCTCCGGTCTAGATCTGTGATGTTCTCCGGTCTAGATCTGTGATGTTCTCCGGTCTGGATCTATGATGTTCTCCGGTCTGGATCTATGATGTTCTCCGGTCTGGATCTGTGATGTTCTCCGGTCTGGATCTATGATGTTCTCCGGTCTGGATCTGTGATGTTCTCCGGTCTAGATCTGTGATGTTCTCCGGTCTGGATCTATGATGTTCTCCGGTCTGGATCTGTGATGTTCTCCGGTCTGGATCTATGATGTTCTCCGGTCTGGATCTGTGATGTTCTCCGGTCTAGATCTGTGATGTTCTCCGGTCTAGATCTGTGATGTTCTCCGGTCTGGATCTATGATGTTCTCCGGTCTGGATCTGTGATGTTCTCCGGTCTGGATCTATGATGTTCTCCGGTCTGGATCTGTGATGTTCTCCGGTCTGGATCTGTGATGTTCTCCGGTCTAGATCTGTGATGTTCTCCGGTCTGGATCTATGATGTTCTCCGGTCTGGATCTGTGATGTTCTCCGGTCTGGATCTGTGATGTTCTCCGGTCTGGATCTGTGATGTTCTCCGGTCTGGATCTATGATGTTCTCCGGTTTGGATCTGTGATGTTCTCCGGTTTGGATCTGTGATGTTCTCCGGTTTGGATCTGTGATGTTTTCCGGTTTGGATCTGTGATGTTCTCCGGTCTGGATCTGTGATGTTCTCCGGTCTGGATCTGTGATGTTCTCCGGTCTGGATCTGTGATGTTCTCCGGTCTGGATCTGTGATGTTCTCCGGTCTGGATCTGTGATGTTCTCCGGTCTGGATCTGTGATGTTCTCCGGTCTGGATCTGTGATGTTCTCCGGTCTGGATCTGTGATGTTCTCCGGTCTGGATCTGTGATGTTCTCCGGTCTGGATCTGTGATGTTCTCCGGTCTGGATCTGTGATGTTCTCCGGTCTGGATCTGTGATGTTCTCCGGTCTGGATCTGTGATGTTCTCCGGTCTGGATCTGTGATGTTCTCCGGTCTGGATCTGTGATGTTCTCCGGTCTGGATCTGTGATGTTCTCCGGTCTGGATCTGTGATGTTCTCAGGTCTGGATCTGTGATGTTCTCCGGTCTGGATCTGTGATGTTCTCCGGTTTGGCTGCAGTGAATAAAAAGTCTTCTGCATCCTGTTTCCAGCTGACTATGACGCCCTGCTGGTTCTGCTGCTGGGAAGTGTGTGGATTTAAAATCCATGCTGCTGTTGGGCTTCTGGTCCTCTGCTGAGGAGTCTGAGTAGTTTTTTATAAAAGTATGACTGGTTCTAAGTACAGCAAACTCTCATGCAACCTTTTTAGTAAATGACCGTCATTAAAAATTCAATCTCTTCTTTGATTGGTAATTCTTCACGTTTCAAAGTTCTCCCCTTAAAGATAGGACCATAAATAATAATAGCAGGAAACAGCTGGCCTGGTCACCTCCAGACTGAAACATCTAGTCCAGACTGAAACATCTAGTCCAGACTCAAACATATAGTCCAGACTCAAACATCTAGTCCAGACTCAAACATCTAGTCCAGACTCAAACATCTAGTCCAGACTCAAACATCTAGTCCAGACTGAAACATCTAGTCCAGACTCAAACATCTAGTCCAGACTCAAACATCTAGTCCAGACTCAAACATCCAGTCCAGACTCAAACATCTAGTCCAGACTCAAACATCTAGTCCAGACTCAAACATCTAGTCCAGACTCAAACATCTAGTCCAGACTCAAACATCTAGTCCAGACTCAAACATCTAGTCCAGACTCAAACATCTAGTCCAGACTCAAACATCCAGTCCAGACTCAAACATCTAGTCCAGACTCAAACATCTAGTCCAGACTCAAACATCTAGTCCAGACTCAAACATCTAGTCCAGACTCAAACATCTAGTCCAGACTCAAACATCCAGTCCAGACTCAAACATCTAGTCCAGACTCAAACATCTAGTCCAGACTCAAACATCTAGTCCAGACTCAAACATCTAGTCCAGACTCAAACATCTAGTCCAGACTCAAACATCCAGTCCAGACTCAAACATCTAGTCCAGACTCAAACATCCAGTCCAGACTCAAACATCTAGTCCAGACTGAAACATCTAGTCCAGACTCAAACATCTAGTCCAGACTCAAACATCCAGTCCAGACTCAAACATCTAGTCCAGACTCAAACATCTAGTCCAGACTCAAACATCTAGTCCAGACTCAAACATCCAGTCCAGACTCAAACATCTAGTCCAGACTCAAACATCTAGTCCAGACTCAAACATCCAGTCCAGACTCAAACATCTAGTCCAGACTCAAACATCTAGTCCAGACTCAAACATCCAGTCCAGACTCAAACATCCAGTCAAGACTCAAACATCTAGTCCAGACTCAAACATCCAGTCCAGACTCAAACATCTAGTCCAGACTCAAACATCTAGTCCAGACTCAAACATCCAGGCCACAACTACTCCTGGTCTAACTGAGTTGTTCTCCTGGATTCAGTCTGACATACTGCAATTTCCTGTAAGTGGTGTACACAGGATGCATTGTGGGTAATCTTTCTAGGGTAAACATATCTCTCTGCATCAATTGAATTTCCTTTTTTTTGCTTCTATTGGGTAAAATATAATATTACAAAATAGTATTTTGCCTGACAGTTTTTTCTTTTTTCTCACTTTTGATGTATTTGGAATGTAAATATTATTTTCTGTGATATGGATCATTGTGGTCGTATATTCACTGATTGATGTCATTTGTTTTTCTGACACCCTGATGAGTCACATTCAGCTGGGCAGTAGTTCTGGTGGGTCCCGGTGGGTCCCGGTGGGTCCCGGTGGGTCCCGGTGGGTCCCGGTGGGTCCCGGTGGGTCCCGGTGGGTCCCGGTGGGTTGATCAGTGTCACGCCGGCAGTCTCCGTGTCCCGTCTGTTTGACATTGTTGATGCATCCATACATCTTCTCATTCCCTATGAAGCGCCCCCTCTCCAGCCCCGGTGTTTACTAAGTAGCCCCCGTGTTCACTATGTAGCCCCCATGTTCACTAAGTATCCCCCATGTTCACTATGTAGCCCCCGTGTTCACTATGTAGCCCCCATGTTCACTAAGTATCCCCCGTGTTCACTATGTAGCCCCCATGTTCAATAAGTAGCCTCTGTGTTCACTATGTAGCCCCCGTGTTCACTATGTAACCTCTGTGTTCACTATGTAGCCTCTGTGTTCACTATGTATCCCCTGTGTTCACTATGTAGCCCCTGTGTTCACTATGTAGCCCCTGTGTTCACTATGTAGCCCCTGTGTTCACTATGTAGCCCCTGTGTTCACTATGTAGCATGGTCCCTTTGCTGCAGCAGTTGTGATAATGAAGCGTCGTAATGAAGTGTCTGTTCAGGCACGTCCACAAATGGACCATTTGTTTCAGTGCTTCACCGCCGGGCCTCTGCAGCGTTCGCTGACATCTGAGGAAGAGCCTCCAGGCCACCTTCCTCCTGACACCTCAGCCCTCTCCTCTCTGCTCCTTCTCCCTTTGACGACATTCATCTGGTAGCAGAGACTGAACATACGCCGAGAAACACGACTGGAGATAAATCATCACGTTCATGTCAGAGCCCGTGTTTGTGTGGCGTAGAAGAACCACGCCACCCTGTGGAGGACAGACAACCGAGCAGTCTGAAGGGAGAGAGAGAGAGAGAGAGAGAGAGAGAGAGAGAGACGGGCAGGCAGACAGACAGACAGACAGACAGACAGACAGACAGACAGACGGGCAGACGGACAGACACGCAGAGAAACATAGATAGATAGATAGATAGATATATATAGAGAGAGGGAGAGAGAGTGAGAGAGTTCGTACAGCAGCATATTAGCAAAGTAGTAACAAAAGTTAGAGTCAGAAATGATTTTGTTCTTTAAATGTTCTTTAAAGCATTTATTCACAATATTCATGACCAAATGTACGTTTATACAACAAAAGTTAAAAATCACCTGTAACCTGTCAAACGGGTTCTACCTGGGTTCTAAGGTATTTGGTTTTGACTAAGTACTTTTGCTGTCTACGTTGAGTGCTCTTATTTTGAAGGAGTGGAAGTAAGTTGACTTGGGCAGTGTGTTGTGAATGTTCTGCTTTGATGAGAAAATAAAGTACGAGTGTCATCCTCCTCATCTTAAAGTACATCCATCACATGGGTTTTATTATTTTGTGGTTTCAAAGTATAAGTGTGTGTCACAAACCCTCGGCTAAACAAAATAAAACACCAAATCTTTCCCCGCTGGGAAGCTTTTCAGGGCTTCTAGCTAACTGCTAAGCTAAGAAGCTAACCAGTGAAGCTGAAAAAGATTAGTAATTTTTTTAATTAGTTCAAATCAACCAATCATTTAATATCAGTTTGTAATAATAATAATAATACATTTAATTTATAATGTATCCTGGTTTTTGATTGGTCATGGAGGACTTCCTCCCTTTGAACATATTTCTTATGTTTTGACCAATAGCAGATCAGCACAAAAACAAAAAAGGGACATTTCAATAAATTAAATGAGGAGATCCCGCATCCAGAGGATAGCGAAGTATGTCCTCCTCTGCCATCCACCAGTACTTCACACAGACTGCCTTTCCCCTTGCCTGCCCTCTAAATGTTGCTGCTGCAGCATAATTTCAATTATGGATTTTTACCAAATAAGATATAAAAATGATCCTATAAAGGATTCTGAGATTGTGTAATGGTTCAGTTCAACCAATTACTTTTTAATATTTGGATCTCCCTCTCAAAAGTAGAGGACCATCGTTGAGTTTGGGGTGAAGCTGCCAGAAAGGGTTGGTTTGTTTGTTGTGTTTTATTATTATTATTATCTATAGTTGATGCCCCTTCTTTTTTCTGAAGTGGCTCTGCTGGTTTTCCTATCAGATTATTGTAATGACTTTAACTTGGCTTTATGCTTGGATTAATCCTATTGTATAATGGTTTTTTAAATATCTATTCCTCTTAGGAGCAGAAACTGATGAGTCATGTTCAGAGAAACAAACTTTTACCCAGATGTAGGATTCTGCACATCCTAGAGATGATTACATTCTGGCGACGTGACATCATCAGATGGATCTAATGGATCCTAATCAGAATAATGTCCACCTTGGATGCTGTTGTGCCCTGGCAGAGGTTTGTGTTCTCTGAGGGCTCTCTGCTTGTCTTTTCAATGATCTTTGTTTTTGGGATTTGAAACACTGCCAAAATGTGAAAAGAAAAAAAAAGGGAAAAAGGACATTTGTGAGCGTAAACCATAGATATTAAAGTCGGGATAAAACCAGTTAATACAATACAGAACAAGGTTAGAATGAATTCTCTTACAGGGACTAACTTGTTGTTTTGGGAATATTTGTCTGTATTTTCATCAGGAAGGAATCTCCACATTATCGTTTATACCTTATTATACAGCCTCAGAAGATAAGAATCAAAGGTTCCCATGATGCACCACAGGAAAGGAATGCCGGTTGTTGTTGACCCACTTCTGGAAGACTGAGGTACTAACACCAAAACTACCATTTCTTAACAAGTATACCTGGTACTTTAAAAATGATATGATGATATGATATGGTATCAAAAACATGATTTTTGAGGAATTCCTGAAATATTCAATTGTTGCAACTTTTAATTACAAAGATATCGCAGAAGAACGACCTCACCGGGTCATTTTTGATCCACTTATGCATCTAAGGGTAACAGGTTTTGACTCTCTCTCTCTCTCCCTCTCTCTCTCTCTCTCCCTCTTTCTCTCTCCCCCCTCTCTCTCTCTCTCTCTCTCCTCTGCAATGGCGGATCTTCTGCAGTCAGTAATTAAATGCAGAATTTCATTGATGCTTTTATCTGCTTTTACTTTGTAGCATTTTGAGATTTGATCCAAATGTGAAGTGCGTTATAAATTAAATGTATTATTATTTATTATTAAAAGCTTCTACAAAGTAAATAGGTTAATTTTCGGTCAGACTTTGCTGGTTTTCTTGGTTTATGGTAGCGGTACCGACCTCACGGGTCTTTCCGGGCTGGTTGTGAGGTTGACCTTCTTCTTGTTTATTCCGGCTGGCCCATCAGGACTTGTGTTGGGCTTTGCTGGAATTGAGATGTGCTGCTTTTTAACGTTTTTCTTCTGAAGACACGATCATTCATACGAGTTTCTGTGAGATCTCGTGTCTGTGGAATCCTCCGACAAACAGCATGTATCTGGTCGCGCCGTCATGTTGAATAGTCTAGATTGTGCGTTTGGAAGATTATGATGTTAAAAATCGGTTGAAACGGTCCTCATGTCCGTGGTGTCCCACGTTTAAACATCGGTTAAGATTTGAAAAATCCTCTAGTGTGTAGCTTTAGACAATCCATAGGATTTTTCTACAACGTAAAACCCCTTTAGAACGATCCGTGATCCGACCCGTTCTAGGCAGAGAACTGGTCCAGGACTCCTGTACAGGGTTTACCCAGATCTAACAGTCACTTTGTTCAGGGCTTGCACCTAAAGTTTCACCAGGACTACCATCATACCTTCTTGGCCTTTTCTTAGATGGACCAGGCAGAGGGACTTCCACAAAAAGCTCAGTGGTACCACCTGGTTTTCCACCAGGACCCTCATCATACGTTCTTGGTCTTTTCTTAGATGGACCAAGCTGGACGTCTTTTTCCAAAGTTCCAGTTTTAGCATAAGCATGTTCAACTGAACTGTCATCATACATCCTTTGCATTTTCTTAGATTGACCAGCCAGAGGGTCTTGTTCAGAAGTTCCAGTTTTGGCATATGCATGTTCGACCAGACCATCAGCATAAACTCTTGGCCTTTTCTGAGATGGATCAGACGGAGGGTCTTCATGGGTGCATTCAGCCCCAGCACCTGCAAGTTCGACCGTACCATCAGCATATGTTCTGGATCTTTTCTTCAATGGACCAGGCAGAGAGTCTTCATCAGTAACCTTGGTAGCAGCACCATCGTGTTCAACTAGACTGGAGCCGTTATCTCCACCGTCAGCGCTGTCAATGGTGCTGTTGGACCCGGTGTCATCCCAAATCCTCCTGGATCCACCAGACAGAGGATTATCGTCTTCCACATCCAGGTACAGTCCGACATCAAGATCACCCCCAGCAGAAGCAGCGGCTCCAGCGTCTTCTTCATGCTCGTGATTGTGATCAACGTTGTCAACGCTGTGATCGAGGTCAACGCTGTGATCGAGACTGTTGTTGGGAATGTTATCATTTCTGTCAAAGCTGTCAACGTTACCATGGTTTTCATTGGTTCCATTGGTTCCATCCGTGGTTTGGAGGTTTTCTACTTCAAGGACCTCAACGACTTCTATTCCATTGATCCTCAGGATATCCAACCAGGCGTGGATAAGACGCAAAACATGGACGTCTCGTTCGCCGTCGCCGCTTCCGTGATTAAGCACACGAATCTGTGGGTCTGCAGGTTCAGGTAGAGAATTCTGTTACCGTTACCATTCATAGACACAAATGGTCATTGGAGCTAGCTTAAAAAGCTACATGAATGACTGACTACGTATCGGAGAACCGGAACAAAATGATTGACCAAGTACTTACAGTCTCTGCCGTTGTGCAAACCATCTCCATCTCCGTTCATTTTGACTATAAAGATGAGACCAAGAAAGATTTAAGTTACTGGATAACCTCCAATATTTACATTTCATATCTGAACTTTCCACATATTTACAGAAAACTGCCAGTAACTCTGTGTTCTTATCAGATGATTCAATAACACACGTACCCACAGTGTCAGGGAGACGTCTACAAAGTTCCCCTAGAGAAAAAACCCTGTTGGTTCAATGAAAAACGTCCTTCTGAACATTGTTGTTGTTAAAACATCTGTCCAAATAACAAAGCAGGCGGTTCACCTAGAAGGGAACTCAACGGAGCAGAAGTTGTTGGCAGAATCATAAAAAGCCATAAGAATAGACAAAACTGTTGAAAAAGCCCAATATTGAAAACAGTGACAAAAATAGTCTGGCCTTCTTCATATCTGCCCTTTGACCCCGTAACCACTCCACCGTGTAACGCCTTCATCAGGGTCACATGCTTAACCCTGCTAAAAAAGTTGAGTAGTTTTTGGGTAACAAACCAATACCCTCTGAAACTGCTTTTTGTTTCAGAGGTGGGTTTTCGTGGAGGTTCGCGATCTTTATTTTAGGAGGGAGAAGACGTCGCTAACCGCTAAGCTAACAGACCTGAAGACACCTATAAATAATTTAATTTGCAAACAATTTCTAAAGAACAAGCGAACTATAATGACTTTTTTTTCCCATCTTAAGTAACTTTGACTAATTGTCCCGCGGTTAATTAAGTTGTGAAATGAAGATTATGGCGATAACTGCAGGGATCAGTGAGCGCACAGACAGGAAATGACACGATGACGCCACACCCTCACAGGAGCAGGTAGAGTCATTACGTCACGCGGTTCTAGAGCTGAGTCCGCCGCCTTTCTTATGTTACAGCGCCATCATATAGTTTATATGAAGTCATTTCAGGAACCCCCCGGCCGTGGCTCACGGACCGGCGGGTGTCGACTGACCCTCAGAACCCGTTTTTGACGGATTAACTCCAAAGATTTAATGAGTTCCTCCCAGGCGTGTGATAATTACTGACACACATTTAATGAAATCCGTATGCTAATTTCTATGTAAATTTGCCAACACCAAATAGATGAGCTGCCAGCTTCTATCCAAAATGCAGTGTGTGTGTGTGTGAGTGTGTGTGTGTGCATGTGTGTGTGAGTGTCTGTGTGTGTGTGAGTGTTTGTGTGTGCATATGTGTGTGCGTGCGTGTGTGAGTGTTTGTGTGTGCATGTGTGTGTGCACGTGTGTGTGCGTATGTGTGTGTGTTAGTGTGTGTGTGTGCGTGTGTGTGTATGTGTTTGTGTGTGTGAGTGCGTGAGTGTGTGAGTGTGTTTTTGTAAGTGTGTGTGTGTGTGTTAGTGTGTGTGTTAGTGTGTGTGTGTGTTTTAGTGTGCGTGTGTGAGCGTTAGTGTGTGTGAGTGTGTTAGTTTGTGTTTTAGTGTGTGTGAGTGTGTGTGTGTTAGTGCGTGTGTGAGTGTTAGTGTGTGTGTGTGAGCGTTAGTGTGTGTGTGAGTGTGTGTGTTTGTATGTGTGTGTGTGTGCGCGTGTGTGTGTGAGTGTTAGTGTGTGTGTGTGAGCGTTAGTGTGTGTGAGTGTGTGTGTGTGTGCGCGTGTGTGTGTGTGTGTTAGTGCGTGTGTGTGTGTGTGTGTGTGTATGCAGATTATTGTGAGACATCTATGGAGATGGGGGTACCTAGTCCCCCCTACATTTGTCACAAATGATACCATGATACTAAAGTCACAGATTGACCTTACCTCCAAGAAACTAGCGGGTCAAACGGTAAGTTTGCAGCTGGGTTACAGATTGATGGTCGTCTGTCACAGAAATGTATGTAGGAGGTTTGTCTGTGGGTAATGCTGCAGACTCTCTATGTTTTCATCTCTTGTTCTTCATGAGTTGTTTTTGGCAGGTGGCAAAAATTTCGTTTGCAATATCACCACACCTTTAAATACCTTTATTCTCTTATGACATCATTAGGTGTATGGCGAGGAGAGACATCAAGGTCATTTATCACAAAAGCATCCATCAGGAAGGGCATCGGGAGTAAAGTGTGTGTGTCGGCTCCAGAACCAGGAAAAGCTGCTGCTGTGGCAGCCAGAAGAATCTCACTACAATGTCACCTGGTAGTGGGGGGTGGGGGTGAATATAAATATATATACATATATACATATATGTATATAAACGTATATATATGTTTATAAATGTATAAATACATGTGTGTATATATATATATATATACAGAGTAATAAAAAAACGTATTCAAAAAGAGAAGCTGGGACATGTCGGTGGTTTTCAGTCACGTGACACTTTCCTCCCTGAAACCAGAGGAGACGATGTTCCCTGGTGTCAAAAGACCAAGTTGAGATGGTTGGAGAATCTGATGAGGATTCTTCCAGGACCCTCCCTCTGGAGGTTTCCCAGCTACATCCAACTGGATGAAGACCCCGGGGTCGACCCAGAGAAATCAGAATATATATTTTCATCCGGCCTGGGAACATCTCAAGATCCACCAGGATGAGTTGGATGAGTGTTGCTGGGGAGAGGGACGTCTGGAATACCATGCTTAGCCTGGCTGCCACTGCGACCTGACCTTGAATACACGGAAGGAGATGGATGGATGGATCATGTCTTCGTCTTCTTCTTCTTCTTCTTCTTCTTCTTCTTCTTTAAGTTAGCAAAGTCAGTGATGCCAGATGTAAGCTAATTGTATAATTTTTTTATTATTATTTGCACAATAATTCCAACTTCTAGGCGATCAATTAAAACAAGAATTCCAAGAATTCTACCATGATTCTCCTTTTTTTGACACTCACTTAGTTGTTTGTTTCGTTTATTAAAATCTTTTTTTAAGATATTTCATTTTAAATAATTCGACGGATGAACCCTGCGTCTGCTTCCGCATCTCCTCACGTGACGCATTTTCATCCAATCAAAAGTGTCCATGTGACGTCATCTTAAGAGCTGTGTCACGTGACAACCCCACAGCACGGTGAGTTCATAATAGAACGGGCGCCGTTATTGTAGCCGTGTTGCGCTTTTTCACAATCTGAAATAGTAATACTTTGACACATAACATGTCCTAGCAGCTGATCGTTCAGCTCTGACAAGAACCAGGACGTAAATTGTAGCGTCCCGCACGATAATCTAACATCTGTCCGGTAGCGCTGAGGAAAGGGCACAGCTGCACAGAATAAACGATCCCGTGTGCGTGGGTGTGTGTGTGTGTGTGCGTGTGTGTGTGTGTGTGTGTGTGTCTGTGTGTCTGTGTGGGTGTGTGTGTGTGTGTGTCTCTGTGTGTGTAGTTAGCAGGTGGCGAGCGCTCCCGTCTGCAGCCCCGGTGTCAGCTGCAGTGTGTGACCGTTGGCTGAAGCTGGACTTCTGGAGCGACAGACAGCAATGGACCGGTGAGGCTACAAGAACCAACACTTTATTCTAATGATCTGAAACCATCGTGTGACTTTATGTTTAAAGGGATTTGTTAAGATGTTTGATTAATCCTAAAAATGAATGCTTGTATTGAGTAAAGCTTCATAAAATACCAAATACAGACATTATGAGAATAAATGAGAATCAGAATAAACTTCAACATATACTATTTAAAATATAAGCTGTTAGAAGAGTCTGAAATATTTTTGGAGCCTTCTTCTGAAGCACGTTACTTTTTATCATTAATGGTTTGCTTTTTTTCTAAAGTTTGTATATCTTATGATGGCGTGAATCTTATATAAACTGTATATGTCAATCATAACTTGGCTTAAGTAAGAAATAATTACAACAATTTCAGAGCAAAGAGCATAAAAAAATAAATCTTTGCTCTTTCTAACGGTTGTAAATTAAGAACTTTCATAAATATATCATCTAAGCGTTTAAGAGTCCCTCTTTAGTCGCGGTCTCTCATGGCTGAATCTGTGAATAAAGCAGCGGGTTCACTTTCTGGTCCCTCCAGGTCTGCGACGCTGGAGAACTATAAGGCGGCCATGGTGCTGAGCGGCGTGGGTGACGCTCTGGGATACAAGAACCAGCTGTGGGAGTACAACCAATCCGGACCAGCTATCCATCAGGTCAGAAAAGACTCAGCTAATAAACTCTAGAAGTTAGAGTTCAGCAAAACTGACGGGGTTTTATGTACAATAACAATCTGCATGCGGATTCTATAATCGTGGTTCTATAATCATCCTCTGTCCCGTGAAGGAGCTGAAGGAGCTCGGCGGTCTGAAGAACATCAGGGCTGAACTCCCTGACTGGCCGGTGAGCGACGACACGGTTCTGCATCTGGCGACGGCTGAAGGGCTGGCAACTGGTGAGCTAAAAATAAAGGGAACTTTGCCCTTTTCTCCGATGTCCCTGTATCGTTTGCCTGGTTGGACTCAGACAAGGACTTGATTGGATCAATCTCGTGTCTCGCTCTGATTAGGTCTCACATGACACGCCCATACTAAAGGTCAAATCTAATTTCTGGTCTAGCCTTGATTTGCTCCTGGATTGGGGCTCTGCACAAACGGAAGGACGACGCCAGAAGTTCCTCTTGACCTTTTCTGTGATTGTAGATACGGGTGTAACGTTTGTGCGGCCGCAGCAGATCGGCTGCATGTTTACCAACACATTCAACCGCTTCACCACAAGTTGTCTTTGACCTTTTTTACATAGTTCTGATGACTTTAATTTTCTACTTTGATGAAATGGCAATCAGCCAATCAGAGGGTTTGTGGAATAAACACTCCAATAGAAATAAAACCCAAATCAGGGGCTGTGAAGAGGACCACCACCTCAGGGATGAAGAAACATGAAGCACCTTGGTCGTTTAAGAAGAATTGTCTTACACTGACCACGCTGGTTAAAAACATCTCCTCGTAGGGAAGGGAGGGGAGGAGCTTTTGCAGGAAGTGGCGGCCCGATACGTGGAGGGAATGAAAGACATGGACGGCAGGAAACCAGGGCCTTCTAGTATTTTAGGTAAGATAAGCTGTTTTATTTTCATATATGTATATATATGAAAATAAAACAGGTTATTATATGAATGTTTTATTTTCCTTCATATTACATTTCATTTGAACGATTGTTGGGATATTACTGCGGTTTGGTTTTTCCAGGAGTCTCCCAACTGAAGCCTGGAACGGAGGGGGGCTTCAGGGTGCCCTATAACCCCGAGGGGACAGGCTGTGGAGCCGCCATGAGGTCCATGTGCATCGGCCTCAGGTGAGACACTAGAACCAAGAATGGATCAATTATTATTACTATTATTCCGCGTTATAGTTTCAATGTTCGCTTTTCTTCTTCTTCTTCTTCTTCTTCTTCTTCTTCTTTTACATTTAATGACCTTTAAAGGTCCGTGTTTCAAACCCGGACGTGTTTTTACGTTGTTACAAATGTTCAATCCGTCGATGTTTTCTTCCTTTGATGGCCAGATTCTCCCCAGCTGGTGTTTTTTCATTGTGATTCATGATAACAATAAGAGTTTGTCTGACATGGTCCGATCTCGTTAACAGAGATTTCAACACCTTTCTCTCACCAGGTATCCAAAACCCGACCAGCTCTTGTCGTTGGTGGCGGTCGCCGTGGAGACGGGCAGGATGACCCACCCTCACCCCACAGGATTCCTCGGCGCCGTAGCAGCCGCCATTTTTACTGCGTACGCCGCCCAGCGCAGGCCGGTCACGACGTGGGGCCTGGGTCTGATTAACGAGGCCTTACCGATAGCAAAGAACTTTGTTCAGAACCGAGGCTACGCCGTGGAGGAGACGGAGAGGGACTGGAGCTACTTCGCTGACAAGTGGCAGTGGTACGTGCGCCCGTTATGGTCGGCCTGTATTCACATGAGAGTAGGAGATGATCTCAGCGGATCCTCTCGTCCACAGGTACCTGGATATCAGGCGCATCTCTAATGGGGTGGGGCCTTTGATTTGGCCCTCCCCTTACGGCCCCGCCGAGAGAGACGAGGCCTACAAGGAGTTCAGTCTGTCGGGCTGGGCGGGGCGCAGCGGCCATGACGCTCCCATGATAGCACTGGACGCCCTCCTGGCGGCAGGATCGGACTGGGAGGAGCTGATGAGCAGAGCGGCGTTCCATGGAGGTCAGACATTCCGCCCAAGCTCTCATAATTCAGCCATTTCTTCATCGTGTTCCCAACCGCTTTCCTCCCGTTAAAACACATGAAGTTACATTTAATCTGTAATGTAAGTATTTTCCAGATTCATTAAAAACACCAACCTCTCTCTCCATCTCCCTGTCCTTCACTCCCAGGTGACAGCGACAGCACCGCTGTCATCGCCTGCTGCTGCTGGGGTCTCCTTTACGGCATGAAGGGGGTCCCTGAAGGCAACTACACTAACCTGGAGTACAGGGACCGACTGGAGCGCTGCGCCGAGCAACTCTATGCCCTGTCACACTAAGGAGGTCGCCGCGGTCTTCCTCAGAAACAGTCTCAGGTGTCCAAACACCTGAAGCCCTGGTTGGAAACTAGGCCACATGTTCCGACCCGCTGACGTAGAACTACTCTCTAAAAAATAATTTATAATTAATAGTTTATGGTTGCACTTAATTAAAGTATGTTTGATTTTATGATTTAAGCTGAAAATACTTTAATGGAATTGTGTCACCATTGGAAGTATTTCTATTTTAAATTAAAAAACATTTTACAGTGTAATATTTAAATATATATATATATATATATATATATATATATATATAATATATAATATTAAAAAGATGCAAGAATAAATAATGTCAGATTCCTGTACCAATGATAGAGAAATATTGATTTACCATTTTAAATTTTAAAGTTCTTTTTTTTTTTATGCTAACGGGTTTAATTATGAACGGGTAAAAGAAAAGAAATAGCTTGTTTGAGTCTAACTTATCAATTCAAGTTGAAAGTACTTAATTTAATAGTAGTGATTTTATTGAGTGACCAGTTTTTCTGATTAAATCAAGCGTTTCTCTTTTTACAGTGTAGTTGAGGAAATTTCTTTAAGTTCTTTTTTTTCACATTTTTACCTTCCAAAAACTGAAATACAAACGGTAAATGAATATTTGTTTATTAGTATTATGTTATTGGTGCAAAATTCTGACATAACTTTATTCCTTCAGCGTTTCAAGACAAATATTTCTACACTGTAAAAAAAAAAAAAAAAAAGAATTATTGGTGAATTAAAAGATAATTTCCACCACTGACACATTTAAATGAAGTATTTTCAACTTCTCTGTAATACTTCATTTAATTGTTTGCACTCAAAAAATTGAATCCTTGAATTTAATGAAATGTATTTGTCAACCAGTTCCACGTTATTTTTTTAGGTTAATGAACTTTATTAGAAAAAAAACATTTTTACTTAACAAAGAAATTTATTTTATGTTAACTGACAATAAAGGTTTTGTAAAAAGTACAAAACCCACCTTAATCATTTTTTGGACTGTTACCAGAAAACAAATGATTTTTTTTTACAGTGTTGTTGGGCTTTTCTGTATCACATGGATCTAGAGTGACGTCATGTCATGAAATGTGGCGTCATACATGCCTTAAGGGGAATCAGTGACCGACACAAGAGTCCTCCACTTTAAGGACAGTGGGCCTCATAATATTGGCACCGGGCCCCCCGTGTTGAGACCGGCCCCCCGGTGAGCGGATCTAATTAACTTGGAGAGTTTAATCCACTCAGAGCTAATGAGAATGTGAAAAGTAAAAGGCAATTACCTCATAAGAATGCTCAGCGGGATACAAATGAATCCTGTTCTCAGTATCGTCCGGTGGGACATCAATCATCCCTCCCCTTTCATCTGACTGACCCAATAAAAACTATGTAACTGTTCGGCTGTTGTTGTTTTAAGATATATATTTTTATTTGTTATATTTGCCAATTGCTGATTATAGCCTTTGTCCTCTTCAAACTCCTCCTTCGTTCCTGCTGTAGTCAGGAGAGGAAAAGAACAGAAGAGAAGTCGATCGTCACTCTCGCAGATTTCTTTCCTTCATTCATTTGAACCACTGAGTGTTTTTACACCAGGAGCAGCCAGCGGTTCATCACAACATCATGAGCAGCAGACATTCATGCAATCACCCCTTCACCATCAGAACCGCAGTAAGGAGCAAATCAGGGTTCAGTTTCTTGCTCAAGGGCACTTCCACATGCAGACTTCAACGCGACCCTCTTATCCACTCGATGAGAAAAAACAGGGTTACGGTAGGTTACGGAACATTTCAAGCAGATTCCTCCGTTAAAGTCTGAGTTATTGCCAGCCTCTAAATCTACTGACAACTCCAGCAAACAAACTGAGTATCTCAGAGACTCGAACCGATCGCCTCCGGCACCTTCCACTGCTGACGAACAATCGTATACGACAATCCTCGTGTATTAATTCAAGCACTTTAAGAGAAGTGATTTATTTTAAGTATATTATTATTATTATTATAGTAATTATCATTACGTGTAATAATGATACACATATTATTAAAATTATTATTATTACGTGTAATAATGATACACATTATTATTATTATTATTACAATTATAATTGTTATTATTGTTATTATTTAACATTATTATTAGTCTACTATTATCATCATCATCGTCATCATGGAGAGGAACGTCGATGTTTCATCATACCGCTGACGTCACCGCGGCGTTGATGCAGGTAGGAGGAGTCTTAGCGGAAAGGTCTGTTTACGCCTTGTGATGACGTCATGAACTCTGACAGAACTTCGTTTGGTTTTCTGAACCAACGTAAAGACGTCAATCAGAGTCGAATCTGCCTCTTAGAACTTCAGAGTTCTGCTTAGAACCGGCGCCAGTTCCAAAGTCCGACCCAGTGAAGAGCACTTCAGTTTCCGGGTCTCGACTTCCGTGTGTGTCGGTCAGCAGAGTTCTGGTCACGGGATGGACGGGTGAGGCTGGAACAGAACCATTCCACCAAATCATTCCGAAACCAAGCTAGAATGTCTTTTTTGTTAAATCTGTTCTGATGTTTGGTTGATGTTTGGGTTTTGGGTTTTGGGTCATTTCGTTAAAAACATTTCAACTTGGTTATTTAAAAAAAAAAAAATTAAATAACTTTATGGTTCATTTGTTAATATTAAATAAAACATCAACACACATAATTATTTAAACATGTTTTCTATTTAGATGTACGACCTTACAGAAAATAAATCACTGTGTGAACCTGGACTGTTTCTCTGTGTGAACCTGGACTGTTTCACTGTAAGAACCTGGACTGTTTCTCTGTGTGAACCTGGACCGTTTCACTGTGTGAACCTGGACTGTTTCACTGTAAGAACCTGGACTGTTTCTCTGTGTGAACCTGGACTGTTTCACTGTGTGAACCTGGACTGTTTCACTGTGTGAACCTGGACTGTCTCACTGTGTGAACCTGGACTGTCTCACTGTAAGAACCTGGACTGTTTCACTGTGTGAACCTGGACTGTTTCACTGTGTGAACCTGGACTGTCTCACTGTGTGAACCTGGACTGTCTCACTGTAAGAACCTGGACTGTTTCACTGTGTGAACCTGGACTGTTTCACTGTGTGAACCTGGACTGTTTCACTGTGTGAACCTGGACTGTTTCTCTGTGTGAACCTGGACTGTCTCACTGTGTGAACCTGGATTGTCTCACTGTAAGATCCTGGACTGTCTCACTGTAAGATCCTGGATTGTCTCACTGTAAGAACCTGGACTGTTTCTCTGTGTGAACCTGGACTGTCTCACTGTAAGATCCTGGATTGTCTCACTGTAAGAACCTGGACTGTTTCTCTGTGTGAACCTGGACTGTCTCACTGTAAGATCCTGGATTGTCTCACTGTAAGAACCTGGACTGTTTCTCTGTGTGAACCTGGACTGTCTCACTGTAAGAACCTGGACTGTCTCACTGTAAGAACCTGGACTGTTTCACTGTGTGAACCTGGATTGTCTCACTGTAAGAACCTGGACTGTTTCTCTGTGTGAACCTGGACCGTTTCACTGTGTGAACCTGGACTGTCTCACTGTAAGAACCTGGACTGTCTCACTGTAAGAACCTGGACTGTTTCACTGTGTGAACCTGGATTGTCTCACTGTAAGAACCTGGGCTGTTTCTCTGTGTGAACCTGGACTGTCTCACTGTAAGATCCTGGACTGTTTCACTGTATGAACCTGGATTGTCTCACTGTGTGAACCTGGACTGTTTCTCTGTGTGAACCTGGACTGTTTCACTGTAAGAACCTGGACTGTTTCACTGTGTGAACCTGGACTGTTTCACTGTGTGAACCTGGACTGTTTCACTGTAAGAACCTGGACTGTTTCTCTGTGTGAACCTGGATTGTCTCACTGTAAGAACCTGGACTGTTTCTCTGTGTGAACCTGGACTGTCTCACTGTAAGATCCTGGACTGTTTCACTGTATGAACCTGGATTGTCTCACTGTGTGAACCTGGACTGTTTCTCTGTGTGAACCTGGACTGTTTCACTGTAAGAACCTGGACTGTTTCTGAGGGATAAAAACACTGAATTATTGTGATTATTATTTACTTGGTTGTTTTTGTTTTTAACTGCCTGAACAGATTTATATTTAGATTGTTGTTCTGACAAACAACAAAGTCGTCGTCAAACTTTAATTGGACGGTTCTTAAACTCTGACTTGAAGAGAAAAACTTCTGAATCAGAGAAAAACAAAAAATACTTTTTAGTCCATTATGTTTGTAAACAGTTAAGAAACATCTGACCTGTTATTATTATAAATGATTATAAATTGTTTTGTGACCAAACGTTTTTTTCATGAAAAACAGTTTATTTTAAAGTTCAATCAGACAAACTCACCGTTGGTACTTTCATGATGGAGTTTTAGTAAAGCATGTTCTGGGAATAAAAACTGCCGAGTCACTTTCTGGTCCCTGCAGGTCTGCGACTCTGGAGAACTACAAGGCGGCGATGGTGCTGAGCGGCGTGGGCGACGCTCTGGGATACAAGAACCAGCTGTGGGAGTTCTGTTCCTCTGGACCAGTTATTCATGAGGTCAGTGCTCGACCCGCCAACACCGATCATCATTATTCATAGTCCGTGTGCATCACGCGGTTCTGTCCTCATTAATGGCTGACAGACTTCATCCTTTCTTTCGCTGAAGGAGCTGAAGAAGCTCGGCGGTCTGAAGAAGGTCGACGTTAAACTTCCTGACTGGCCGGTGAGCGACGACACGGTTCTTCATCTGGCGACGGCTGAAGCGCTGGCGACAGGTGAGCTGAAGATAAAAGTCAACCTTCCTCTCTGGTTTCCCAGACCCCCTTGTCCCAGTTCTAGGACCCATCATCATCATCATCATCATCACCTATGAACCATAAGCAGCTGTTCCCGTTGATTTTTTATTCTTCTTTTATTTTGTGTGGTTTCCATGGAAACGTGGCTTTAAAATGGGTCTGGAGGTCGGTCCTCTTGTCCTGACCGGGTCCGATGGGCTTCAGGGTTCAGCTTCACAAACGCCGTCGTTCTTGTTCTTCTGGAGATAATAAAGATAATACAAGATAATAGAGATAATACAAGATAATACAGATGATACAAGATAATAAAGATAATACAAGATAATAAAGATAATAAAGATAATACAAGATAATACAGGATAATACAAGATAATAAAGATTATACAAGATAATAAAGATGATAAAGATAATAGAGATAATACGAGATAATACAAGATAATAAAGATAATAGAGATAATAGAGATAATACAAGATAATAAAGATAATAGAGATAATACAAGATAATAAAGATAATAGAGATAATACAAGATAATAAAGATAATAGAGATAATAAAGATAATAAAGATAATACAAGCCATGTTTTTTTTGCGGTTACCGTAGAAACCTGTGGTTTGAGTTAGGTTGGTCATCTTCTCCGAGACGTATGTCAGAAAAGGAAAGGAGGAGGACGTGTCCATGTTTACGGTTTGACCGGCTTGTCTTCCTCACAGGGAAGGAAGGGGAGGAGCTTCTGCACAAGGTGGCTGCTGCGTATGTGGAGGGAATGAAGGACATGGACGGAAGAGCACCTGGGCATTCCACCCAGCAAGGTCGTACAAAGTCTTCATCGTTATAAATAAATGACTTTTGTTTGAGGCAAAGACGGAAACCAGAACTTTCGCTGGCTTTCGTGGCTTTTTCAGGGGTCTTCAAGCTGAGGCCGGGAATAAAGGGGGGCTACAGGGTGCCCTATAACCAGAGGTCGGGGGGCTGCGGGGCGGCCATGAGGTCCATGTGCATCGGCCTCCGGTGAGACCAGAACCAGGAATGAAGACATGAATACATTAATTCTCAGGTTCTGATGTTTGGCAGTATTTTAGGAGTTCACATGTTTAAATGTCTGCAGGAAATGGATTCACTTCAGTTTTCAGTAAATAAACCGTCAAACTGTTCTGTCATCGCTGATCAGACTTTCCAAGGAAGCTGGTTCTGGCTCCTGACCCGCTACAGTATGTGGACTGGTGGTTCTTAAGATGTTATGTCCAAAAAAAACAGCGTTTTTCATAGAAGGAGCTCCCCCTAGTGGGCAACAAACAAACTATGAAAGAACATTTCCATCGATACAGGATGGATCTCCACACTTCATTCATCTGCACCAAATTTGGTCTGGTTGAGAAATTATCGCCCGCAAAACTGTGATTTTGGAGAAAATGCTCCTCCTAGTGGTAAAAATATGAAATCAACCCAGTTCTTCCTCTCATTCAGGCCTACAGCGTGTAAAAATTTGAAAAAGATCCATGAAATAGTTTCCATAATGATAAAGTAAATGGTAAGATCTCAGGGTTCAGAGGTCATAACCAGTAAGAATAATACGTGAACTCTGAGCTCGAAGAGAAGTAAGTACTCTAAACACAGTTTGTACTCAATGGAGTACTTAGAGTACGGTACTCATGCTCACACTCTGCTCTCACCAGGTACCCGAACCCTGAGCAGTTGGAGTCGTTGGTGGCGGTCGCCGTGGAAACAGGCAGGATGACCCACCCTCACCCCACCGGTTTCCTCGGCGGCGTAGCAGCAGCCCTTTTTGCTGCGTACGCCGTTCAGCGCAGGCCGGTCGTGACGTGGGGCGTCGGCCTGGTTGAGGAGGCGTTACCGATAGCGAAGAGCTTCGTTCAGAGTCAAGGCTACGCCGTGGTGGAGACGGAGAGAGACTGGGGCTACTTCGGTGACAAGTGGCGCTGGTATGTCAGGCGTGGCATTAAAGTCCAATTAAAAGGACGCCATGTATTTAATATAATATATAAAGCTCATGTATTTTATATAATATATAAAGTTCATGTATTTAATATAATATATAAAGTTAATGTAATTTATATAATATATAAAGTTCCTGTATTTTATATAATATATAAAGTTCATGTATTTAATATAATATATAAAGTTCATGTATTTCATATAATATATAAAGGTAATGTATTTCATATAATATATAAATTTAATGCATTTTATATAATATATAAAGTTCATGTATTTCATATAATATATAAATTTAATGCATTTTATATAATATATAAAGTTCATGTATTTTATATAGTATATAAAGTTCATGTATTTAATATAATATATAATGTTAATGTATTTTATATAATATATAAAGTTCATGTATTTAATATAATATATAAAGTTCATGTATTTTATATAATATATAAATTTAATGTATTTAATATAAAATATATAAAGTAAATGTATTTCATATAATATATAAATTTAATGCATTTTATATAATATATAAATTTAATGTATTTTATATAATATATAAAGTTCATGTATTTTATATAATATATAACATTCATGTATTTTATATAATATATAAAGTTCATGTATTTTATATAATATATAAAGTTCATGTATTTTATATAATATATAAAGTTCATGTATTTCATGTAATATATAAAGTTCATGTATTTCATATAATATATAAAGTTCATGTATTTTATATAATATATAAAGTTCATGTATTTAATATAATATATAAAGTTCATGTATTTTATATAATATATAAAGTTAATGTAATTTATATAATATATAAAGTTCATGTATTTAATATAATATATAAATTTAATGTATTTAATATAAAATATAAAGTTAATGTGATTTATATAATATATAAAGTTAATGTAATTTATATAATATATAAAGTTCATGTATTTCATATAATATATAAAATTCATGTATTTTATATAATATATAAAGTTCATGTATTTTATATAATATATAAAGTTCATGTATTTAATATAATATATAAAGTTAATGTAATTTATATAATATATAAAGTTCATGTATTTAATATAATATATAAATTTAATGTATTTAATATAAAATATAAAGTTCATGTATTTTATATAATATATAAAGTTCCTGTATTTTATATAATATATAAAGTTCATGTATTTCATATAATATATAAAGTTCATGTATTTCATATAATATATAAAGTTAATGTATTTAATATAATATATAAATTTAATGCATTTTATATAATATATAAAGTTCATGTATTTTATATAATATATAAAGTTCATGTATTTTATATAATATATAAAGTTCATGTATTTTGTATAATATATAAAGTTCATGTATTTTATATAATATATAAAGTTAATATGGGAAGCAGGAAGTTATGAGTCCGATCCAGCATCTGTGGGATGTGTTGGATAAATGGGTCTGACCCTTGAACTTCGTTTCAGAACTTTAGGAGGATAAAGTTCATGTATTTTATATAATATATAAAGTTCTGTCATGATGCTGCGACTGGTTTGGTACCAGACACCACAGTACATCTTCAGGGGTCTTGTAGAATCCATCACTTTGTTTATGACTGGGTATATAATACGTAGTATTATGGAGGTGGTTATAATGTTGTGGTCGATGTGACGTCCCTCCGCCCACAGGTACCTGGATTTGAGGGGCATCTCTGATGGGGCGGGGCCTGTGATTTGGCCCTCCCCTTATGGCCCAGCTGAGAGAGACACGGCCTACAAGGGGTTCAGCTATTCGGGCTGGGGGGGCTCCAGCGGCCATGACGCCCCCATGATAGCGCTGGAAGCCCTCCTGGCGGCGGGTTCGGACTGGGAGGAGCTGATGAGCAGAGCGGCGTTCCACGGAGGTCAGACGTTTAAAAGCATGACGTTTAAACTAAAGGTGCAGTTTGTGAAACTTATTTTGACACATCAGCGTTGCTATGGTGACCTTCCACGTGACAAAACGATGTCATCCAGTCGCCCGACGTGGATTTGGTCAAATCCCAGAGGCGATTACATTTTAAAGACGCCGTCATGATGTCACAACATGATGTCATATTAACCTTTTATCAGCCACCGAAGTCGCCGCAATTTTATAATTCTTTTACAAGAACTGAGAAAGTATTTAGTATTATTCCATTTTGAGTTTTAATAAAATATATGTATATATTATAATATCCACGCGGCTCGGTCCCGGTCCGGCTGCAGGGAAGGAGGGTGTTGGGTCAGAGCCGAGTTGAATCCTTCATTGTCCTCTGAGCGTTTCATGAGTCGTCGTTTCTTCTTGAGCTAAATAATAACCATGAACCTCCAGTTGTTAAAACGCTAAACCTGCAGTCCCTTGAAAACGCCAAAACCCGTCTGTAGACCCAGTTTGGGTTATCCGTCCAGGTGAGTTAGTCAGAGATACCTGACCCCAACGATGAATGAGTTGACGTGTGAAACAGTTTCCTGACACGCAGCGATAAAAAGATCTACGCCAAACAGAAACCTTTGACTTCATCATACCTCGTCTCACGCTGCTCTCTCCATCTCCCTGTCCTTCCTGCCCAGGTGACAGTGACAGCACCGCTGTGATCGCCTG
This sequence comes from Lophius americanus, assembly GCA_037951165.1. NCBI lineage: Eukaryota > Metazoa > Chordata > Actinopteri > Lophiiformes > Lophiidae > Lophius > Lophius americanus. The sequence goes on from JBBDHG010000181.1 coordinate 38,984, forward strand.
CTGCTGCTGGGGTCTCCTTTACGGCCTGAAGGGGGTCCCTAAAGGAAACTACTCGAAACTGGAGTACAGGGGCCGACTGGAGCGCTGCGCCGAGCAACTCTATGCCCTGTCACACTAAGGAGGTCGTCAGTCCGCTGCAGAGACGGCGTGCGACCCAACGTCCTGCTCTGGTGGGAAACAAAGTCACGCGCCGACAACCTGGTGTGGAACTAGTTTGGGTTTCCTGTGGTCCATCCATCCACACCGCTGTCATACAAGTGTGGCGTCAACAAAGTCATCCTTTAAGTTTTGGCCGATCTAGGTATTTCCTCTTCCCCCGTCTCTGCCGTCACCTCCATGTCTTTTCGTTTAAACATATTGTTGACTGACACAATAAATAAAAAGGTTTTTGTAGTTGAGTTGAAAACTTTATTTTTTGGTCATTGTTATTTTTATATTTTTTTTGTCTTATACATTTTTTAATATATTTTCCTACAGGAGAAACAAAAGGGAAAGGGATGATTTCAACTACAGGATTTAGTTTTTAAAAAAAAGATTAAAATGGCTTCCTCTTCAGATCCTCCCTTCGTGTGTTTCCTGCGACGGCTCGTGTCACGGCACAGACAAAAGCCCACGGAGCTGGAAGGTGGAGTGTCTGCGGCTCCTCGCCGGTGGGCCTCCATAGTGTCTCTGAGAGGGGAGGAAGATGAAGAGGAGGGCAGGATGGCAGCGTCGCCTGCCGCCTTCATCGATAGCATTAAAAGTTCCTCGCGGTTGGGTGCCGACACTGGTATCAATGCAGAACTACAGAAAGCGTAAGGTGCTGAAGAATTTTTCGTCTCCTCTCCTCTGCATGATCCGGTCAGTTTGTGTCCGAGTCGCGTTCAGTCCGGGACTCATTGATGTCTGGGTTCATCCTAGGGGCGTTATGGGAGGGGAGGGGGAGGGGCAGGCGGGGTTTAATTCCCGGGCGGATGGAAGGAGGCAGGGTGTGTTGTTACCTGCATTGCTGTGGGAAGAACCAGGAGAACCTTTAATGCCACCCTTCAAACCCCAGAGGTCAAACACTCAATCACTTCACGCCTCTCACCTTGTGGATGACCTATGTAAAAGTGTTGGTGCGTTCCTTGCTGAGGTCCATGTTGGGGGTGCTGGGGCACCGAGCCCGGGCCCTGCTGAGGGGGTTGCTGCAACATCACTAGCTGGGGCTGGCCGTGGCCCCCTGAGTGGTGACCCGACATGGCTCCCTGGACGTGAGCCTTGGAGGACAATAAGAAGTTAAGAGTCTCCAAAATCCAGCAAACTTGTTATTTTTGACAAAACCTCGTTTACGTTGATTTACGAGAAGGTGCAGCGGCATCGGTGCGGCACCGGGGGTCCATACCTGTGCTAGCTGACCCAGGGGATACGTCTGTGGGATACCCTGGTGGCTGTGGATGCTGTAGCCCTGAATGGGGTAGGAACCCTGGGGAGAGGTGTGGCCTGGTGGCATGTTGGGTGGGGTGGGTGCAGACAGAGGACCTGAGTGGTACAACGACTGGGGCTGGGGGCCTGACTGGGCATTCTGGGAAGGCAAGATGGCATTAAAACGTTAAAGAAGCAATGAATAAATCAGTCAGAATAATTGTGTCCCAGCGGCCCTCATGTGGGAGGAGGAGGGTCCACCAGCGCCAACCGAGACCAGGATTAACCTCAGAAGGGAAAGGAATAAAGTGGTGTATAAATAATGCACTTCTCTTCACCTAATCAAAGATTCATTTCAGAGTACAATGTCACAGAGGCCGTCAAAAGAAAATGAGCGATGCAGCTTTTGTTAGTTCTGGCCAAAGAAAACGGATCTTTGCCCTTCAGCCTTCAACCAGCCGAGACTCTGGAAACATGAAACTTTTTAATGTTATTTTAATTCTTGATTTTATGCCATGCTTAAAATAAGTTCAATGATTATTCTCTACTTGACTTTCATCCTAATTTATTCATTTTCTGTGGCCCCTCATCCTGTTCAGGTCGCTGGGACTGGATCCTATCCCAGAATACTCTGTGTGGACTATGAAGAACTGCTGGTTTGTCCAGAGACAGGAGATCATTCCAGTCACCTTCTCAACTATACTCTGTTTTTAGAATGTGGGAGGACGCAGGAGCAGAGCGAGTCCATCACACCAGAGAGGAACACCCAAACTCTGCTCAGACCGGTCGGGCAGAGCTGGATTTCAACCCTTAACCTTCTTGCATTGATGCCACTGCCCTGCCCACAACACAGACACTTATTTTTGTTCCTGTTTCCATCCCTGCTTCTATTCATCTCTCCTTCATGTAGTCTGAGCTGTAGACGTGTATCAAAGCTGTTACACAAATGAACTTCATTATATCCTTATCTTACCTGTCCCGGGCTGGGGGCAGCGTGCTGGGGAGGGGGTTGATTGCCTGTTGGTGTACTGGATGGCTGGGGCTGATGTACTGCTCCTGAGTGGTGGGAGAAGGTCTGTGCAGCTACAGAGAGACAAAATGTTCTTTAGATGCTTGTTTACTCTCGACACACTGAGGTAATAGCAGAGGTTCTGAATCAAACATGAATCACATTTTCTTTTTTCTAACTATTTCAGGCATTATTTTCTTTCAATGTTGTTCCTCTGAACTCCCTGAAAAAGGTTCAACAAAACAAACTACATGAACGATGGTGTAAAATACAACCACAAGTATGACGGTGCCGTAGAACCACGTCATCAGGCATCACCCCGCCCGTATGGTCAAATCCTTCTTTGTGATATTATCACCACTAGCTGATGGAGCCGTCATGATGGGGGTCTCTCCAACGACAACTGATGAACTTTAGTTCACCCCAAATAACCGCAGAGTCCTACATTGTCAACATGGAGCGGGTGTCGGTACAGTTTTTGTCCCACCGGGCTGTGAGCAGGTTCGGTTTGGTTCCACTCACCATACATGCTCTGTTGTTGTCCCTGAGGTCCATCTCCCTGCGTAGGGAACTGTGGGCCTCCTGGAGGGCCCAGGGCTTGTGGATGAGGACCACCGCCTTGGCCTATCATCCTTGCGCCGCCTTGCAGCATGGAATACATCGGCTGGAGAGAAGGAAAGGAAAATGAGCCGTTTGATAATGTTTAATCAAAAGACTGAACATGTTCATCATTTGTTCATCAAGCTCTCAGCCTCAGATCCTGGTTTCAGCCCAAACACTAACATTCTTCTGTTCTCGTAAGACCTCAGTGAAAACAGGAGGTGGAGTGGGAGGTCCTACCTGTCCTGGATAAGGCGACATAGCTTGGATGACCTGCTGCTGGCTGTACTGCTGTGGGTTGTACTGAAGGTAGGACTGGTGGTAGGGGGATGCTACTAGTGGCGCCCCGGCGGCTGATGCTGCAGCTTGTAACATGGGAGGGGCTGAAGAACCATGGTCAGCCCGCTGAGCCACTACGGAGCCTGGTGGAGGCAAAGAATCATCAAGAAAAGCCAAAACTGATACTGTGAACATCTTCAAAAAGTTGATCTGACTCAAGTCTCTGACAGCGAATCATTTGCCTTGGATTTAGTCTGAAGTTTAAATTGTAACAATAAGATTACAGACAGGAAACAGTGAAGAGACATGCTGCATATATTTGTACCTTTGGTCCTGGGGTATTTCCCCTGGCTAACTGTGGACATGGTGTACTGGTACATGGGTGGAGGCTGGAAGACAAAGAAACATTTGCTGTTCTGTGAGACACTGATTAATAAAGTTGAGGTTCAAACAGCTCTGATGGAACAGCTGCTCGTATCAGAGGTTCCTACCTGGACAGAGTGGATCTGTGATACGTAGGAAAGGTAGGGGGTGTTGTATAGTGGTCCCTGTCCGCCCGGGTGCTGAAGAACCACTGGGCTTGGAGGCGTTGGACGAGGGGGGGTGGGCGCCGTGTTGGGCTTTGTCTGAAAGATAACTATCTATTATCAATCTATTAAACTATTTCTGATGTCATCAACTGTTCACAGTAAGTGAACTAACAGAGTCCAATGATGGAACAGTCAGTAGAACAGTATCCTGAACTTCACTTCAACTTCTCTTCAGGCACATTTGCTGTCATCTTCTGTTTACACAAACGAGAAGAGGTCAGACGTGGAACAGTTCTGAGCAGGAATACACAAACTCACCATAGGCATCTGAGGTTTGATGGGGTTGAACTCTTTTGCGTTGGGGTTTAAGGTGGATTTCTTTACTTGACTGGAAGATATTAAAGGGGGAAAGAAGAGCTTAATGATTAAATTGAGTAAGAAATACAAGGATTTTTGAAAGTCATTTTTAATACTCACTCTGCTACGCCCTCTGTCCGGTCTGCTGTGTCAGACCTGCCGTCCTCACTCCCCGGGGTCCGGGCGGGCTGCGGCGTGGCTGGGGAGTGCCTGTCAGAAATGGATGCTACGCTAGCGGCTGTCGTGGTGCCAGTTGTGGTTGTGGTGTCCTTTGAGGGGTCATCCAGAGGGGCCGGGGGAGGCTGAGACTGGGATGGACTGGAAGCAGGAGGCTGAAGTTTGGGCTCTGAAGCATCGGATGGAGAGGCTTTGGCTGCACCGGGTTGGGAACCTTCACTGATGGCAGGAGGCGTAGCTGCAGCTGGAGAGCTGGGAGAGCTTGAGTTGCCTCCACTGGCTTGGAGCTATACATATAAAAATATGAAAAAAGGAAACTTAATATTAGATTTTAAATCAGCACATTTTTGTGTCTGATCTAAATAATAATATCTGTCAGAAAGATTTTAGCTATTACAATAGAAGATGGGATAAAAAATGAACCATAAGACAAGGATCCAACAATAACCTGAGTTTGAGTGAAGAAGCTACACGTGTATTTTTTTAAATGTTTTTTTCTGCCATGTTGAAAAATAAAGACGATTCTGAAGTTCTTCCTCTTCAACAGAGAAGATTATTATAAATTAAATGTATTATTACAGTCAAAAGTTACATGGTGCTATGGAATAACTGCACTACGGAAACCTGCATCCCTAATATACAAAGAATCATTAAACGGCCTTTACTTCAGTTGTATGGTGACTGATCTTCTCAGCAGAGTGTAAACTATATGATTTGATCCAAATGTAAAGTGCATTATAAATTAAATGTATTATTATCATTACTGTTAGTCACGTGAACAACAGTCACAGATAGAGTCACTCTCTTAAGACACCCAACATTAGAGGTCATAACCTCGACACTCTCTGATGTTCTTATTTCACGCTTCAGGAAGAAGCAACAAAACTCTTACCCTGAATTCCTTGCCAAATTTCCGCAGCTCCTCAATCTGCGACCTTTGCTGGACTGAGGGACCTGGTGGAGGAGAAGATGAAACAAAGATGAAGGAACATCTGAGAAACCAACCTCACAGGACATGAAACCAGTTACAAAGTCAATGACGTGCTTTTAGTGAAAGTTCTGCAAATAGCAAACTTGAGGATTTGCACAAACCTTTACTGTTCTTGCTGTCGTCGGTGATGGGGGGGTTCTCGGCTGAGCGCTCTTTAGCAGCGGCACCAAGGATCTCATTCACTGTAAAATAAAACGTGAAAAAGGGACAAACTAGTCATTAGATTTTAGTGACATGTTGCTGATGGCAGGAGACCCTCTCAACATGAATGAAAAACGATTTAGCTGATGTGTGACTGATGTAACGGAAACGGGACGTGCGAGGACATACCATCGACAGGGAAGAGAGGGGCTGGGCCGGACACCTTCTGGGTTGGCAGGGAGACGGACGACGTGTCCAAATACGGCATGTCCTGGGAAGAACCTGATTTAGGGGAACGAGAAGCTGAAAAAAAAGGGGGGAAAAGTTTAGTTTAAGGCAAACTTTTTGGGTAATAGAGAAGTTCATCTTACAACAGCCGACTAAAGGTACCTGTGGAGTTTCCAGCGCGGACAGTTCTACTGGACTGCGGAGGTCTTTGGGCTTTAGGGGACGTTCTGGCAGGGACTAAAAGGGAAAAACATTTCTTAAACCTCATGTAAGGTCGATTCACTCAGGTACTTCTATTCATTTTGAGTATGGAACGTGTATTTGAGCTGCAGCTGCAGAGGGAAGGCTTTGACAAAAGAAAAAGAAAACTTGATAGAGTGAAAAGTAATCTTACAGCTACCCTCACTTTCCAAATAGTTACCAGAGGAAACATGGGGGCAGTTTCATTGAGAGGTTACAAACAGAGCAGTTGTGTAGTCACATGAACGAGGCTTGTTTAAACGCACTTGACAGACAGGCATGTGCATCAGAAACAGAGGGAAAGATCCTGACTTTCCCACGCCACTCAAAACTAAGGGAGCATTTTAGCCTCCCTGTGGAATACACCGGTGGCGATGACGGCTTTTCTGACAGGAAGCCGCCGAGAACAATCGCAATATATGGAGTACGGCCATTTATCCAATGTGACATCACAATGCTGTATCTGGATCTCTCTCACCGCGGGAGTTTAACATTATATTATTCTGTGCGTCATGTTACGCCTAGTATCAAGGTTTTATTCTATAACTGGAAATATGAATTCAACTTTTTGGCACTAATATGGTAAAAAATCAATTCTTTCTCCGGTCCACTAGATGGTGCTGTAGATTTTTATCCTGGAGAGGCCGGCAAGGACCAATAATGAACCGATAAGCATCAAAACTTTGAGGTGGAGAACCTCACCATCCATTTGGAGTTTATGGAAAAAGTGATGTCATTCATTCCCAGTTGAATGTTTGAGTTCTTAAAAGAAAAAGAAAATTCCTGCCCCCTTTACATCATCGGTAATTGAATTGCTTTTAAACACGAGTCCACACACTCACCTCCATTAACAGGCCTGACGGCCTCGGACAGCGAGTGTGGGAGAGAGTGGGAATGAGGAACTGCATGTCCGTGTGAGGCGGGGGGGCTGGCTGGGGATGGGGCGACGGAAGCAGAGGCTTGGTTGGGTGTCTGTCCTCCTGCAGAGGCAGGTGTGTATGGACTCGTGGGGCCGGAGCCCGGGCCTGGGCTCGGGGTTCCCTGGGGATGGTGCGAAGCGTAGGACCCTCCTCGGCCGGACATAGGGCTGTTCCTCTCGGAGGGGGACACGCCGGATTGTGGCGCAGAAGCAGATGGAAGTGGGGGTCTGGGGGAGGAGGAAGATGGAGGGGTGGAGCGATAACCTCCACTTAGACGGTTGTGGGGTGGAGGCCCGCCAGGACCCCTCTCAGCTCGTTCCCGATTCATCTCCCTCTGGCGCTGCGGCAGTGGGATGTACTTGCCTTCCCTGAGAGAGGAGAACACGTAATCATCATCAATCATTATATTCCTGTAGCGTGAGATACGTTGCATTTATGACGCGTGCTATGAAAATTAGCACGCGTTTTTGTATGCCACTTTCTGAAAATGAATATAATAGCACCAAAGCTAACTACTCCTTGCTCCACAAATTATGTGTGTCTGTGGGGGTGTTGGTCTAACCTGTTGGTGGCTCCAGGACTGTCTCTGCCCCTCTCTCGCTCTCTGTCACGGGGGCTCTCACGGCCTCTCTCTCGGTCGCCACCGTCACGCACTACCGCGCTGTATTTGTCCTCCTCACTTTTGCCCTCATCGTTTTCCAGATTGACGCGATGGCGGTACTGGGGACTAGACTCAATCTCACTGGCCAGGCGGGCAGCCCGGGCCTCCCTCTGCCGGAAGACCTCCGAGTTGCCCTTCTCCAGTGGGACACTGGAAGGAAGGAGAGGGTTGGAAATGAGAAGAAATAGAATGAGAGGAGGGGACGGAAACATGATAGACGGAGATAAAGTGATCCCTAGGATTGCATGACATTATTAGAATGACTGAAACTTCTTATTGAACCCAGAGAGTTCCTTTCTGTCTTTCATTTAACCATCATCTGTAAACATTCTCCATAAGGGAACTCACGTGTACATGGAGAGGCTAGAGTCATATGTTGACGTAACACCATATTTCACTTCGTTGTAACGGAACATCTCATTGGCGTCCCAGCCGTTGGCCTGAAAACAACAACAACAACACAAAACTCGGTTTAACACTTTATAAAACTTGAGAAGACGGATATCTTCCGTGAGAAGTCCACTGGTTCCAAAGACTAAAGCATTAACAATCCAGTGAAGGAGATTTCCAGTGACTCACTGCATCGTTCTCCAGATCATAACTCTCTCCATTGCTGTCTCCTCCCTCCCATCTCTGCAGAACCTTCTCCTTGTGTTCTCCGTTGACGCGGTTGGAGCTGATGGCCGTGTCTGTGAAGGTGTCTAAAAGCAAAAAGAAGCGAGAACATGAACCATCGTAGCAGGGGTCCCGTTGGCGACATCTAAATTAAATGTATTATTATTATTATTATCCATCTGCAGCTTTATTACATGATTGGTGTTATTTTAGCTGTAACGCGTGAAAACGATTCTCTTCTCTGTCTTCACTCATGAAGTTTAGCACACAGACAACTCTGATACTTAAACACAAAAATGAACTGTGTGCTTCGCCATCATTTACACGTTATAGGAAAACATTTACGGATAAGAATCAAAGGTGTTCCCTGGTAGAGCAGCAATCTAATGCTGCCAACACAAAACCCTATTTTCAGTTGCACCAAGAAAATAATCTTTGCTAGACGTACATTGCAGGTCAAAACTTTGTTGTCCTGTTTACCCCCCCACGCTGGAACCATCAAGTGTGTGTTTGTACCTCTGGTAGCATAGTTAAGGTCAACATCTTTGCAGATCATCGTCACCAGGTCTGAGGGGCTGAAGATCATCGTGTCAGTGATGTCTTCCCGCCGCGGTGGTGCTGAGGATGAGCCCTCATCCTCGCTGCGTTTGTGCACAGCATCCACCGCTAACTCACACTAAGGGTCGAACATCGAGAGAGCAGAAGAACTTTGAGTACTGAGTCAAGTTTTAGGGAAGCAGGTAAACAACTGAAAGACGGCGTTGTGCTCTACATGTGCTGTATGTCCTTACATTCAGTTCACCACTAAAGTGTGAGGAGTGTTCGTAGTGTGTGCGTGTGTGTGTGTGTGTGTGTGTGTTCTCAACATGAACTTCTTACCCTTGAACTGAGAGTCTTAAATATGCCTTCAAAAGCACTGCCATTTTTTACTTTGATGTCACAGGTGGAGCCCTGAGAAAAATAGACAGAGAATAGATTGATTGATAAAATGATCTCAGAAATGTTACTTGAATTGGCAATAGATAGAATTTTTTACTTTAACTTAACACTGAAATATTACGTTCAACGATTAATGGCTATAGATAAATCAAACCCTATTCTTTGGCCTGCTTCCATATTAGCCTCTCATTCACAAAACCGTTAAGGAAAAATGAACTCTACTGGCCAACCAGTCAAAGAGGTTATTTTCTTTTAAAACTTGGTACGAAGGTTTTACTATTAGACCAAGAAGAAATCAACACATTTTGGAGATAGGTGCTGAATAAAACCACCCAAACTAAAATAGTTTTTCTTCAATAACCATCAAAGGAATCATGATACTGATGTCATTTCAAATTGTAGCCGTCTGTTCTCATGGTCAGTGCGTCACATGACGAGATCAAACAAACATGGGACTGAGGTTTTGGGATGCAATGAAATAACAGGGAAACTGCGCTGCATTGGTGGAAGTCGGAGTTCTCTGGCTGCTTTTTACTGAGTGTACTGAACTGTGTGTGCGGTGAATAATTAATGAAAGGGCTAGCTATGACACAGGATGTATAGCTTTTTCTCTTCTCTACCAAAAATAATATATTTAGCAGTCAGATGAAAAAGGTTTTAATTATTATCATGTTGAAGTAGGGCTTGGTATCATCAACGTTAAAATAAAACTCTATATCGTTCCGTTTATCCAGACCCAGCCCAAAATCTGACAGCAAACCCCCCCATAAGATTCGTGAGTATCTCCCCAGTAGTTTTTATATAACCATGACAACAGATGAACGCCGTTGAAAACATTCTACTATCCAGTGATACCCTTCACCATCTGTGACTAACAGCTGATAAGGAAAGAAAAGGTAGCTTTACAGTAGTTCTAGTACTTCAACTGTTGGTTTGTGGCAGTTGGTGATGCAACCCATCCCTTTTCTAGAATAACCTCTAAGGTCTTGGGGGCAATTGATACTAGGGCCAAATGACTTACCACAACAGCTGTGAGAAAATGAAGCATTCTGGCATTATTGTACACGCCCTCAAACACCTGCAGATCGGAAAAGTATCCAACAAGCGCAGGTTCAGAGATACAATAGAAAAAACATCACATCATAATGGTTATATATAAAAAACATGCTAAGAAATTAAAAATTTTAAGTCAATAAAGCATTGACCGATACATAAAATTAGCCAGTCCAGTCCATTAGCAAGAGTTCACTAGAGTAAGCAGGTTAGTTACAGAAAATTTAAAAAGCCTGTCTGATTCAGGATAGGCCTTTATGATGCACTTTACCGAACAGAAGTTTAGTCTACATCTTATTCTCATCAACCGCCTAGTTTTCCTGGTGTATTCACTAGAATGTCGTTTCCAGTAAACATTGTTTTCTACGAAACCTTTTTATATCAGTGATTGTAAAAAAGAGCAGTGAAACACCCCTGTAGTTTAAAGTATTATCTCATGGGAACATTGGAAATGCAGATTTCATCATCCATATGGTCAAATCTTAAATCATTGAGTGTGAGTGTGTGTGTGTGTGTTACCGCACCTCGGACATATAGTCAAAAGGTGACTGAACGTGACTTTTTAAATAATCTCAGGGTAACTCATTAGGTTACAACCACACACGGTAAAATGACTGATACTCACAGGAGACGACTGGAATGATGGCTTCGCAGAGGCTCGATTCCTGTGAGAAACAGGACAAGGACAACAAGTTTGTCACTTTAGAAGTTAAGGGGGCAGACTTTTTTTTCAGCGTCTGTCACAGCAGTGTTCAATTCCAAATAGTGTGGATAAAATATCTAGTTTGGGAGAAGATGACAAGTTAACAAGCTCCCAAACCCAACTCACATTTAGCGCCAGAATCTCCTAGATTAACATTTTACGGGTAGTGTAAGCTTACGCAGTAAGAGTCCCACATCCACATGCCACCTTCTGCTTTTATTTTTTAGAGCAAAAATACATCAATCTATATTAAGTCTATATTTACCCCAGACATAAATTATAGTCATTAACTAAATAAAACGTAAATATGACAATTAAAAGGACACGATTTATTTTTAAAAGGGATCACACTATTTCCCCCCCTCCTCTACTCCTCCCTCCTTTTTTAATTCTTGTTACTAACGAGACTTCTTCTGTGGACCCAGTTGATGCCCATCTACTAAATTAATATTAATATCAGTATTATTCCAGACGTTATTGTAATTACTGCTAAATGTAATCATTTTTAATTTAGCTGATTAAATTGTAGCGTTACAAGTTTCTCACCTCCTCACCTTTCGGCCCCGCCCAACCCCCACATCACCTTTCGGCCCCGCCCCACCCCCACCTCACTCTCGATCTAACCGGTCAAGGTAGAAAGCCGCCCATCCAACCGGAGGAGTTTCTATCTGTTAAGACTTTTTTGATTGCAACTGTAAGACAATTACTTGATCGTGTTGGGTTTCTGTAGAATAAAGAACACGTGACTGAACTTCTATTTTTCAATTTGTAACCTGCGATGCCTTGTGCTTTGATGTGGCGCTGCACAAACACAAGTGATTTAACTATTGTCTCTCTAACATTACGTTACGTAACATGTGACATCTAAAGCATTAAACATATTTATGAAAAAATGGTAACCACGTTAACCATCTATGCTTAATCAGCACTCAATGAAAAAGGTGTGCATCAGTCGGGATCGATGCAGGTAGCAGCACAAAGACAAACACAGATTTTAGTTACACATACTCATCTCAGGGGATTTCGACCACATTTGACCTTGTACTGCTTGTAAAATGTCTGTGATGTTGCTCATCTGATTTCTACGTCTGGTGTTTCTCAGATAGGGACACATATTGTTGGAATTCTTATGTGTTATAAATATTAAAGTCCCTACTCTAGGACTGTAAGGCCATATAAACTTTGTATCGCCTGTGTGGCGATTTACTGATCCTCACTTTCGCCGGACTACTTACATCTAATTTCACAATTTTGATTGGCCCATAGCAACTGTCGATCTCCCATAGACTCCTTTTATTGGTCATAGTGAGCAGCTCAATAACCGAGACACACCCACTGAACACGGCGCTTTAACCGGTAGGCCTCAGTAAAAGCCTCGGACTCCTTTACAAAGAAATTCCCAAATTTGCTTACCTCCCGGCCGGTGTCCTGTTGCCGCTGTTCATACCGCTGACTGGGGGCGACATACCACCGGGGCCCGAGGTGCCGTTAGACGCTTTTCTCCCGCCGGATCCGGCTTGCTGCTGTTGTTTCAGCATTGCGAAGCACACGGCTTGAACAGTCCCACCGTGCACGCTAACTAAATATCACAGATATCTTGATGTGGAGTTGCTTTAAAAGCGGAGTACTGAGGAACGACAATACTACTTCTCCCAGTGAGCACACAGCCGGCGTAACCTCAACAAGACCGGCTATTGTAGCTAATCTTGCTAAGGGAATACCAATCGCTTGTGGCCTAAACTGCAAAGGCAAAACTCGTCGCTATTTTAAAATGCAACAAATATCCCACAATATCACCCCAACTACTTACAAATAAAGCACCGCTCTATTGTCAAGGCAAGCGATTACTAAAGTTACACGAGTTTCCGTGTAATTATTTAGTAGTGGCTATCCGAGTTAGCATTAGCTGATCCTCAAGCTCATTTCGGATACTTTCCCTCCAGGATTTACTTTCCTATAGCTGTCCCGTCGCTTTAACTCCAGCACCGCTGACCCTTCCGTAAAAGTTTAAGGTCCTGGTGTTGCTGTCGGCTTCCTCAATAAACTGAATTTCTCAGGTTTCGTGCTGAAAACCTGCTGCGGTTGGTCACAACCACCTCTCGGTAGGTTCCCTTGACTCAATCCGCGCGCGGATGACTGGAAGCCGGGTGGAAGGGGGAGGGGGCGTTAACGTGCGCGTGCACTTTTGACCTACTGGTGAACGCGCGTACGTCGAGTGATGTGATCATGAATCGGCGTTTGATTGATTTATCTCAGGTATTAACAGTACTTAGTTTATGTTGTACACGTGGCACTCAGCACACAAAACAATCGGCATTGTTTTGTTTACGAAGTATCGCTTTGATGTGTTTTAATTTCATCTTCCACGTTTACATTTATATTTGTCTTGCATTATTGTTTCACTTTAGTACAGAAGTTGATTCAATCACAACTTATGCGAAGAACCCGTGCTTCGACGAACCGACTTGCCCTGGTTCAACAGCTTTGTTGGTGCGCCTATACTACAGTCATTACGAGCCTTGAGCGTCAGACAACATGGCGGCTTCCGTAGAGAGCGTTTGTGTAACATTCTTAGATTAACCAAAGACCTTGATTTTCGTCTAAAGCCCGCTCTCAACCTTTAATCTAGACGTACAAGCCCATTCTTCACTTGATAAAATTGTAAGTAAAAACACCTTATTTGCACTTAAGTGATGTTCGGTATTGCTATTGGATTCGACCTACACGTGCGCGTAAATCAAGTTATTCGTGTTACCGTGACATTCATGTCATAAAGTGTATATATTAGTGTGGTTGGCGTTGTTTATTCACGTCTATGTCTATCTATCGATCTATCTATCTCTCTATCTCATCATAAAGAACATCTGAAGTGACGTATTAGCATACAGAACTCCATTAGAAGGGATTTTGTCCCAGGGTTTCCCACCTGACAACAATTCAGATGTTTTGTTAATAAAAGTATATGAAATACATGATTAAAAAAGGACAGTCTGCCATTGTGTTAGTTATATATTTTTATAAAGATTATAGTTATATATATTATTCGCCCTTTGGCCGGGGACACCCTCAATATGCCTGTAGATTAAGAACAACTAAAGTAGGTCATGTCATTAATCAGGCAAGTCACAGAGATGAGGAAGTTCTTTGGGAGTGACCGGATTAGAAAGGAGACATCAGAGGGACAGTCAGGTCAGACATGCTGGTAGAAGGATGCTGGAGCTGCAGGCAGGAGAAGAAGGGGAGGAGCATAGAAGAGGTTTCTGGATGTAGTGAGAGAGGACATACAGTTGGTTGGTGTGACAGAGGACAGGGGGAGATGGACAGATGATCCACAATGGAGACCCTTAATGGGAAGAGCCCAAAGAGGAAGAAGAATTAAACAGGCGCTCCTTGAACTTTAAAATCATTGAGGAAATCAAAATGTGCACTAAAACATTTATTGTCACTAAATGCAGAGAAGAAGAGTGGCCAGCTGTTTTTTTTTACAGTTTATTTACTCTCTGATTCACTGATAATAACAATAATAATACATTGCTGGATGGATCGTTGCTGTTTTTGGGGTCAACCACATTCAAGATATTACTTTTGGCAAAAACCTAAGATATATATTTGTGAATCTTTAATAGCTTCTTCTCTCACGTAGAATTGAAGAAGACGGGAATCAAATATTAAAACAGTGATGATTTCAATCTTTATCTACCTACATTTAGTGATTAATACTTCCACAGTTTCTCATCCATTGTTTTCTTAAAACAAGTATGTTCTGTGAGTGATGATGTAATCAGTTGGAGCCTTATTTCCCCCCCCCCCACATACAGGTTCACGTCTCTCATGTGGACAAAGAGGATCCCCTCCCTCCAGAGTTTCCTTGTGCCGGTTTCCAGACGTGCCAGTCACCTCAGCCGACAGCAGTATGATGTCATTGTTGTTGGCGGGGGTCACGCGGGCACCGAGGCGGCGGCAGCCGCAGCCAGAGTGGGAGCTGAGACACTCTTGGTTACACAGAAAATACACGCCATTGGTGAGAGGAGGGGCTTCCTTCACAGGGCCGCATGGTTTTTGCAGCCTGTCCTGTTTTGATGTTTTGGTGATAAAAAGCAGGTTAGCTGGCTGACTTTGGTCCAGGAGACCGGGGTTCAAGTCCCAGTCAAAAGAGGGCGTGGCAGAAATCCAGTGTGGATTTTTGCCACGCCCTCTTAGTGCTTCCAGTCTTCCCTGCCACATCTAGTACCGGTCCAAAGTCCGGATCGGATAAATGAGGGGGTTGTCTGTGGAAGGGCATCCGACATAAACACCTGTGAAAATGAATATGTGTAACCAGGCGACCCGCTGTGGCGACCCCCCTAAGAGGGAAAGGTCCGATAGAAGTTACTTGTTTGGTGATGGCGGTGTTAAGTATCTTCTTCTGGATAGGGGCCCTGTCATGTAACCCATCTCTGGGAGGAGTAGGGAAGGGCCACCTCGTGAAAGAGGTGGACGCTTTGGACGGGCTTTGTGGTCGAGCGGGAGACTGGGCCGGGATCTATTTCTCCATCCTGAACCGAACAAAAGGCCCTGCTGTGTGGGGGCAGAGGGCCCAGCTGGATCGCCAGCTCTACCGCCAATTTATTCAGGTACCGCAGAAATAAAAGGAAGATTTGATTTCGGTGGTTAAGGTATCGGAATGTTTTTCTATGAAAGGAATTACAAAAGGCATGAACTACGTAACTCCGGCTTCTCCCGCTCCAGTCGGAGCTGCGCTCCACCCCCCGGCTGACAGTATTGGAGGGATCAGTGGAGGAGCTCCTGGTAACAGAACCAGATCCAGCAGAACCAGGACAACACAGAGTTACTGGAATACGCTTGGGTAGGGGGCGAAGGAATCTTTCCACATGTTTGTGTCCAGTAGGAGTTAATCACAGAAATAGTTTCCATCTAATCGGTGTCAGAATTCTACCTTTCTATTGGTTGATTTTCTATCTTCTCAGCAAATGGAAACCACCCGATCTCCGCCAGCTCGGTGGTTCTCACGACCGGCACCTTCCTGTCTGGCTCCCTCTTCATGGGTCAGAACACGGTCCCAGGCGGTCGGATTGGAGAGGCCCCATCAAGTTCTGGTCTGTCCCAAACGCTGCTGGAAAGGCTGGGGCTGAGGATAGGAAGGCTGCGGACCGGTACCCCCCCCAGGATTGTGAAGGAGTCAGTAGATCTT
>JBBDHG010000181.1:57500-102500 GCA_037951165.1 Lophius americanus
AACAGGCTAAATAACCATAAACAGATCAAATGTAAACATTTTTATGGTTACATACTTAATTACCCAGAATAACAGTTAATTACTTTATGTCAGGCTTTGAGATCACAAATCTGTATTTGGTATTTTGAGCCGTTAGCATAGCTTTTAGCATAGCTTTTGCTAATTTACGTTTTCATACCAGCAAAAATCCAAATCTGGTATTTATACAGAATAATACTTTGACAGTAATGTTTGTGTTGTTTCACCTCTTTGACATATTTTAGCTGAACATGAAGCAAGAAATAAGAACATTTGTTTGATGTTGCGGAGGTGAATTCTTAGAACTTGAATTATAATCACTGTTGCTATGCAGCAGAAGTCTTCATCAAACTAAAAACTACTTCCACCTTCTTCTCCTGCAGGGCCTGTGGGCGGGGTTGAACGCTGCCCGCAGCGCTCTTTCCATGCCGGCAGCGATGCTGTCTCGCACTGAGAGCTACATCGGCGTTCTGATCGATGACCTGGTGGGTCGGGGCGTCACCGAGCCGTACCGCATGTTTACCAGCCGGGCCGAGTTTCGAACCTCTCTCAGGCCGGACAACGCCGACCTCCGCCTCACTCTGAAAGGTAGGAACAACGCCGACCTCCGCCTCACTCTGAAAGGTAGGAACAACGCTGACGACTTGATCCGCAATCAAATGACACCAATTTGAACACTTTGTTCTACAAGAGCAGAAGGTCAAATAAAAATGTGGATCACCTTTTTATTTACTTTGGCTTCTGTAAACGTATCACTATAGATAAAAAGTAGAATCTTCTTCTTCTTGGGCCGTTCCTTTTAAGGTCTCCGCAGCAGAACATCGGTTCCCATCTCCACCACTCCTCTGCATCTTCCTCTGTCACATCAACCAACTGCATATCCTCTCTCACCCCACACCAAAACCTCCTCCCCTTCTTCTCCTGCCTGCAGCTCCATCTCCAGCATCCTTCTACCAGCAGATCCACTACTCCTCCTCTTCAGGGGTCAGAACCATCTCAGTCTTGCCTCCTGAGATGCAAGGAGTGTGGAGAAGAGGTCACTTCTTCACCTCTTCTCCACACTCCCCTTTGCTCTTAACAACTGAGCCCAAGTCCTTTAACTCCTGCACCTTCTTCACCTCCTCCTGACTCCTTTTCATTCATACACATGTATTCTGTCTCGCTGCCACTGACCTTCACTCCTTTTCTCTCCTGCACATACCTCCACCTCTCCAGGTTCTCCTCCACCTGCTTCCCTGCTCTCATTACAGATCACAATGTCCTCCACCAACATCATAGTCCATGGAGACTCCTGCTGACCTCCTCTGTCAGTCTGTCCATCACCACAGCAAACAAGAAGGGGCTCAGAGTCAATCCTTGGTGCAGTCCCACCTCCACCTTGAACCCATCCATCACCCATACTCCTCCCCTCACCACCGTCACGCTGCTCTCACACATTTCCCGGGCCACTCTTGTAACGTTCTTCCTGTCCTCCTCATGCAATCCCACAATTCCTCCCTCGCCACTCTGTCCTACACTTCCTCTAAATCCACAAAGACATGATGCAACTCCTTCTGACCTTCTCCATCAGCTCCTGATGGAGAAGACATCTCTGTTCTCTTCTTTAGAGGAGCACAGAGACGTCTGTGCTCCTCTAAAGAAGAGAACAGACATCTCTTCTTTAGAGCTCTTTCTTGGCGTGAATCCATACTGCTGCTCACAAATTGTCACATTTTTCTCATTCCTCTGACATTCTCTAACGGCTCAGCGTGAAGACCCTTACTCTCCCCCCTCCCTCAGGGTTCCAGATGGGGTGCGTGTCCCCCCTGCGCTACCAGGAGGCTGTGAGAGTGAGGGACAATCTGCTGGATGCCCTGGCAGCCCTTCAGGGTCTCACGCTGTCCACTCCAAACTGGAGAAAGAAGCTGCCAGACATGGGCATGAGTGAGGCGAAGCTCACGCGGATGAGGTGAGTGACAGATGCTTCATCAGCCGCTGTGGTGGAGTCTTCATCAGCCGCTGTGGTGGAGTCTTGGCCCTCACTGATACTCAGATGTCTTCCGTCTTCAGTGCTATGGAAGTGCTGCAGTACAAGGATGTCTCCTTTGAACTGTTGGCCTCCGCCTTCCCAGAGTGCCTCTCACCTTACATGGAATTCTCCCAAAGACTCAAGATAGAGGGTAACTATAAATAAAAACACCTCAGGCGTCTCTCTAAATGCGTCTGTGGTATTTTGCTTATGCTTAAAAACCCGCCCTGCCGTCATTCAGCCGTCTACAGGCCTCATTGTGAGATGCAGAAGAAAGAGATCGAGCGGATCCAGAAGGAGGAGAACATGCTTCTCCCACAGGACATAGACTATTTCTCTCTGCCGGTGTCGCTGTCTCGGGAGGTCCGGGAGATTCTGGACAGAGTTCGACCCTGCACAGTAAGTCTGCACACTCAGAACTCGGTTTGACCCAACACCTCTCCATCCTTTAGGAACCTGGAAACTATTTTGTCTGTCTGGGAGCAGAAATAAAAAAAAGGCTTTTTGTGCTGTTAGATAAAGAACTAATAACAGACTCTCTGCTCCAGCTGGGTGCCGCGACGCGTTTGCAAGGTATAACCCCGGCCGCCATCGTCCACCTGCTCCACTACGTCCTCCGACACACTGGAGAGAAGGAGAGAGGAGCGCACAGACGTCCTTCAGACCGCAGAGAGGAGGAGAGAGAGGGGGAGGAGAGAGAGGAGGAGGAGAGAGAGGAGGAGGAGAGAGAGGAGGAGGAGAGAGAGAAGGAGGAGAGAGAGGAGGAGCGTGCCACAAAAACATCTGTGCCTACGTGAAATGATGACTTGTAAAAATGTATTTATTACTGAAAATGTACAAATAAATAACTTTGTTTTACAAATACTTCACAGATAAAACTTTATATTTTGTAAAAAAAATGTTGTAAAAAAACCTTCATCAACCTAAGAAGTTCTTTAAAACCTGCCAAAATGCTCGGGTGATCCGACTACCTGCAGAAGAATTCTAACCCCGTTAGTGACATCACACTGAGCAGCATTAAACGCCACGTGACCCTCTTGGCGCCGCTGACGACGATGTACCCGTCCAGCTCGGACCTGCCGCCGGTGAAGAAGCCGAAGGGGAACTTCCAGTTAGGCTGAGGTGAGCCCCTGGGGGATTCGGGGTAAAGTGTGGTGTCAGCAAAGGTCACTTCTGTGACCAGGGTGATGGGCGATGTCATGGGACACTAGAAGAAAAGACAGGATGAGACTGTGGGACATTTTTGGGATGCAGAGGATGGTTTCTATGCTGCTCTGGTAGATTTCACACCCACCTTCAGTTTCTGACACTTGTAGAGGTATTTGGCGCCTAAGATGAAGTTCTGGGGAAGGTCTAAGAGACCCTGGCGGGCCCACAGTATTTGGACAGAAAGAGAAGTGGGGAGGATGCAGGCTGAGTCATTGGTTTCCTGAGAAAGGAGGAGGAGGAGGAGGAGGAAGACCAGAAGGGGATATAATCACATCACTGGTTTATTTCATAAAATGTAAGGACTTTATTTTGACGGGGTTTTATTTTCCCATAAACCCACAGCGGATTCAGATCCTCTAAATATACTACAAGATGAATTGAAACTAAATTGTGTTTCGGTGGTACCTGCAGTTTGAACGGACACTCTTGGTTGAGGACTCTGGTCCAGTCCGGATCAGAACCCATGTTCATGGCGATCACGTCAGCGGTAGCATTTCCTTGGAAGACCCGGTAAATCTGGGAGCGCAGCTCTGAACAGTTTCCTGATGAGGAGCTGAAGGACACACAGGAGGAAGACTTCATCTCAGCACTGCTGCACCTCCTCCTGTCAGACACGGCAGGTGAAACTAAAGGTGGAGGGGGTGGAGACGCACCTGAATGTGCAGCCGGAGATGCTGTTGTGCGTGAAGAGGACAGGCGCCCGCCGGCCGAGGTCCGAGGAACACTCCCCACCCTCCGACCCCCCCGGCACCGTCAGCTTACCGTCTGGTCAAGGAACTGTGATTGATGCCTGACTGAAAACTCAAACAGAACTTACAGACGTTCATGAGGTTATCTGTGAGGATACGGGTTCCACGTCTCCATCGGAGCGACCCAGAACTGGAGAACCGGCTCTCAGTCCGACAGCGGGGCTCACGCCTCCCGGAGCGGGCTGCGGCGGTTCCAGCTGGAGGAGAGGACGGCGTTAAAGACAGAAGGTTGAAAGGGTTGCGGGTCGAGTGACGAGATCTGTGACGGAAGCAGAGGGTCACCTGGAACCGGACCGAGTGAATCTGTGCCAGCGACCCCTTCAGATCCACATCGGCTAAGACAAAGGTGACTGACGCGTTGGTTATCTCGCCGCGGCCCGTGTATCCGATGACAAACTCCACCTGGGGAGGGAGACGCAAAATGAGTTTGTAAAGGACGGAAACAATGTTGGGACAGAAAATGACGCTTTCGTTCCGTTCACCTCCTTCACAACGTCGACACAGGAGTTATTCTCTTCTCGCGGCCCGGCGGGCCACTCAGGAAACGACGTCACTGGGATCTGAGACAAAAGAACCCGTCGTGGTTAGGAGACGTAAGATCACGGCGCGGGTCAGGGGTGCAGGCCGCGGTTTTCAGGGCGGAGCCCCACATTCCTGATCACTGATTAAGGAGTTAAACTAAAACCTGATCACAAGAACTCAAATGTCTTAAAGTCTACGTTTGATCCTACATACAAAGTTTCTGCTAAGAAGTTCACATTTGATGAAAACACATCAAAGGTTTGTGAGCAGGAACTCTTTTCAGATCCTTGGAAGACCCGGTAAATCTGGGACTTTGACTGGGTCGCTCCAGAACCGGGATTTCTCCTGAAGAAGTAAAGTCGTCTTTGTTTAACTGGAACTTTTCTTTGATCCTCACAATTTAGGACCAGATATCATCAGATACCTTTTCCACCTCACTGTATTAAGTTTATGGATTTAACTGTAAGAGTAAATCGTAAAACATAATCAGAATACGTCTGAACATTTAGAACAAGCAGCTGTTTGATGATTTCAGTTTTCTGCGTTAACTTTAATCTTCTGTCCCGTTAAACTATGGCGGTAAATGTGTTTACGGCTTTTACTCCTGACACACAGGAGACAAAGGACCGTTCATCTACTTCTCCACGTTCACATGGAGCTCAGACTCACAATGTGACTCTCAGCTGTTCAACAAACCGCTGACTCACCACATCATCTGACACCGGGTCTGTCTCGGGAATCGGAATCTGTAATAGAAACATTTTTGTTAGTCTATTAATTATCTCAACATCCAACATTTAAGTTCAGGACGTCGGAGCGACCTTGATCAGACTCATGTTGGTGAAGTAGGAGCGCGCGTTGAGAGCTGGGTCGGCGGTGCAGGAGCGTCTGGTTAACATGCGAGTGCAGGACAGTGACTCCGACCTCAGGAACTCTGCAGACAGAGGAGTCACAGTGATTAATGAGGTCGTGAGACACGGCTGCAGAAACACTACACATGTTGAAAATGGAAGAAATTCCAGGAGTGGGATCTTCATGAAATGTTGTACCTGTTTATTTTTTTATTGGGTCTGAACTTACTTGCAGGGTTGCGGTTCATGCAGAATGTGGAAGCAGGCCCTGGAGATGGCTGACGTAGGAGACCCCGCCCAGCCGTGTTGTAGAAGTATGTCTGGATGACATCATCAACCTGTAAGAATGATCAGCCTCACATGAATTTCATATTTAAAACAGGTCAAGTGTTTCTCATGTTTCTCTGTTTGATTCTCAGATGAGCTCTTGCGAGCGGAAGAACCCCCCATCGGTTTACCCTGTAGAAAGGTCTGCTGTGCCTGATACGTGTCGGAGCCGAAGGAGAGAAACGGTACGAGTCCCCCAAGGCTGGAGGCAGAGGCAAAGCTGGGAGAGGCTGGCGTGGATTTTCTGCTTCTGAGAGGTTTAAAAACATGTGGGGTTAGTTCTAACCCCATCAGTGAATCCCCCCCGTGTCAGTTGATTCAAAGAAAGACTCTTCTTTCTTCTACATACCTTCAGTCCGGATGCAGAAAAAGGAGTCTGTCTCGGTGACAAGAGACGAATCCACGTTGGCCTTGAACATTAGCCACTTCTCAATGCAGACCCCGGGTCTGTAGAATAAAAACAAGACATGCTGAAAAGCTAAAAAGTGTCTTTTATGTGCTGCAACGTAGGAGGAAGCGTAGAAGACTTACATATCGGTCTGTGGACATTCGGTGAAGACGGTGCTCAAGTTGGCGATACCGCAATCAAAGTTGTCACAACAGCAGCCAATGTCACAGAAACCAGGCGTTACATCACAGACGCAACCTGAAAACCAACGGAGGAGACTCGTCTCAGCAAGGACAACGTAGGAGTGACGCAATCTCAGATATCTTAATAGATGCAGCGTCTTATTTCATATATCAAACTATGTACTGGTAACTTAGCTCATTGTTAATACTAAACCCATGTAAAAAAAAAAACAATCTTATACTTTTCTAGCGGTTCTTTTCTAATGATCTCATCATTCTGGCTAGAAATACCGTTTATGTTCAGACTGTAAACTTGTGCGCTATACTTTAATCAACTCATTTAATTGTATGTATATTTAAGAGTGCTCTACTTTAAACTCTTCAATCAAAGGTTTCTTGAGTTCAGCAGTTATTAAAGTATATTATAGTAGACAACTATAAACAGCTAAGTGTGCCGTAAAGCTGTTGCATTTCTAAATACTAACTAAAACTGGCTGCCAGGATTTATACGTTATAAGTTATGGTTGGAGATGGTTTGGAGGATTTTGAAGCCCCTCAGCTGGAGGTAGCAGGAATAAGATAAGATCAGATAAACATTTATTGGTCCCATGTTGGGGACATTTTCAGTGTCACAGTATCAAAGTAGGCAGAAGCAGTAGTGAAAAGAATAGTAATAAGAATACAAACACAGCAGGAAGAGTTGGTATAAAAAGTGACCATGTGAAGATTGCACAGAAATATTAACTGTTTGTTTATGTTGCACCGTAATAAGCAGAATAATATTAATAATGGGGTCCTGGAATGGAATGTTTAATAAGTTACCCTCTGAAGGAAGAATGGGCTGAACAGCAGTGGAAGAGGAAGCCTCCAGGACCGCAGTGGGGGGCTCAGAGGTCGTGATCACCGGCGTGACCCACTCGCCGGTGCCGTTGCTGGATGAATTCCCTCCCGGTGTGTCCTGAGGAGGATGCGTTGCTGAGCTGGAATAAATCTCGCTTGTATCATCAGGGGTAGGGGTCACCCCTGCTTCCGCGGAGGAAGAAGAAGCTCCAGGGCCATCAGTGGTCCTGAACTCCGTAGTGACCAACTCACTGTCGCCGATTCTGGATAAATCCACTCTGTTCGTGTCCAGCGGAGGAGGAGACCCCCCGGTTGTAACATGAGGGGCAGGAGTGACCCCTGTGTCCGTGGCTGCGTTTGCCAAACAGCCACACGTGATGATAAATATTGGAACTAGGGGACACCACTCACGTGAACTCATTTCATCCGAGGTCAGTCCACAGCGCTAGCTAACGGGCTAACTTACGCATAAACATATAAGTACTTTTATGTCCACATTTAGAAGGCGGTGAGAAGTCGCTGCTCGTTAAACATCCTTCCAATGACTTAAACCAACGATAAAATTTAATTATTGGCTAACTATAACACATTCACATCATAAAAACACCAAAGAACAAATTCAATTCTCAAAATCGAGTGCGCCAAGTTCGTACTTGCCAGGACGTGAGGCTACGTCACAGAGTACGCTGTGACGTCACAGCTGTCTTCGTCCCAGAGGTCTACCTATACTTGATATTTACAATAAAATAATAAAGAATTTGTAATCTAACAATTCGTCTTTATTAGTTTTATCTTACTAATACATATATTGATTAAAAAATATATATAATCTTTATATCTAAACTTTTCAAGCATGACCAATTGGGTCAGATATCAATAGGAAATGCAATTTTGGTAGACTTGAAGGATTCATATAAATGGTTATGCAGAATAAAGCTGAATATATATTATATAACGAATATAGTAATAGAAATCCAAATGTTGCTGTGGCAAAAAGCCCAGAGATGGATCCATTAAACAGAAGTAGGAGTGAGAGTCTTCTGCCTTCCTGTGAGGTCAAATATTTTTCAGGTGTTAGTTTAAATGGACAACAACATTCATTCCAACAAATGTGGACGTCATTGAATGAAGACCAAAAAAAACAATTAAGCTCTAATTACCAAGGCATGTGTTCTAGCACGAAGTTAGATTTAAATAATAATAATATTTTACCGCTACAAAGACATCTGACCCAGCAGACAATTAAAGAAGAGCCCATCTGGTTTTTGAGTTTTAGTAAACTTGACCGTCCAACGTCGCCCAACGTTACATAATTGATAAATGGGCGGAGCATGAACACTTCCGGGGTACTTGGTCCATGCCGACTAGAATTAGGTCGCGTCTGATGACGCGTTATAAGTCCTCGACTGTATCCAAGGACGCATCTACGCGTCGCGCTTCTTGTTACCAAGGAAGTAATCATCGCGACTTCCGTTTTAGGATTTTAAAAAAAACCTTTATTCAGAAGAACATACATAGAACAAAATCTGCTCGCAAGAAGCTGCAAATTAACATAAGAAAGATATAAAAATAAAAAAAATTCCAAAGGTCCATCTGAAACACAGCTAGTTCTCAGTGCCTTCATATGATAATAATAATAATAATTATTATTATTATAATAATAATAATAATAATAATAATAATAATAATACATTTAATTTATAGCGCACTTTACATTTGGATCAAATCTCAAAGTGCTACAAAGTGAAAGCAGTTAAAAGCGTCAAAAAAAAGATATAATAGTAACTATATAAAAGCCTGACCAAAAAGCAGCAATGTTAGTTAAAGTTTAGGTTCTGCTAAAAAGGAAAGTTTTAAGTCCTTTTTTTAAAGTCTCAGTCATCTGTTGAGCCCTGAGATGGTCAGGGAGGGCATTCCACAGACGAGGGGCAGCAGAACAGAAGGCCCGATCATCCGTGGTGCTGAGCTTAGTCCGGGGAAGGAGGAGGAGGTATGAGTGGGTGGAACGGAGGGATCGTGTTGAGGTCATTGGGGTGAGTAGTTCTTTTAGGTAGGGGGGTGCGTTACCATGAATGCACTAGTGAGTGAGGAGAGATTTTCACTCACCAGTGCATTGACCGTTTATAGTGTCCTTCCTGGTGCTGCAGTGTTGATTCAGTCCTTGCAGGAAGTGGATGAACTTTGGTTTGGAGTCTTTTCATTTCACCCTACAGATCAAAGAGAGTTATGTCTCAATAACACAAGGCATGAAGGTGAACTGTTGGACAACGTTTGGGATGTCTTCAAAAGGAGAATGGATAAAGGTAGACATGATACAGAAGAAGCGTCAGTAACCTCAACTCTCGACTCAACTCCACTTTATTTATAAGCACATTTAAAAAACAACAGAGTTCAAAGTGCTTTACAGTCAACGGAGTTGACTCCGTTACACCGTTACACTCGACGGAGTGTAAGTCTGTAAGCGGTCAGAAATCGTTGATGGTACCACTAGTTCCAAACACCATGACTTCCGTTTTGCTATCATTACAATGTAAGAAGTTAAGGGCCATCCAGGCTTTGATGTCCTTCAGACACTTCAACAGTGAATTTACAGAACTGGCATCATTTCTTTTCAGTTGCAGGTAAATTTGTGAGTCATCTGCATAGAAATGGTAAAAGATGTCATATTTCCTTAAAATTGACGCTAAGGGGAGCAAAAACAAATACAATGAAAAAGGATCGGCTTAAAACGCACTCCCCTGTTTGTCCACAAGTTATCAAGGAGCAAGAACTCTCGTTATGTGACTTCAAACCCACATGTATCTTACTGTAGCGGTTTGGCACTAGAAAATATACAAATACTGTTAACAGAGTGGTTGAACCCTTAAGTTATAACCGTTAAAACCCTTAAACGTTAACCTCTATTCCACCATTAAATTGGGATTCACCGATAACTTGTCATCTGCTTTGTGTTCTATGTGCATTCAGATAAATGGAGATCAAATCGGGTGATTCTGAGGGAAGTACAACTAAATCAGTATCTGTGTATCCATCCAAATTTTGTCTGCCGCCTCAAGGCAGTGATTACAATACAATACCACCTTCATCTCTCTTCATCATGTGACATGCAAATCCAAAGACCGTCTGGTGATCTTCTGCCACTTCCAAGTTCATGCAAGGAAAGTATTTGCAGATTAAAACCAATTAACACGTCGTGTTGATGTCAATCAAACTGATAATTATTAACAGTACAAAGCCTCTAGTTGGCACTTTGCATTTGGATCAAATCTCAAAGTGCTACAAGGTAAAAGCAGATAAAAGCTTCAATTAAAAGATTTTATAATAATAATATAAAAATATAAGCAAAAAAGCAGCAATGTGAGTTAAACATTTTTGGGGGGGGGGCTGGAGCTGGGGGCTCAGGGGGCTTGAAAGAGATGCTGAAGTGAAGAGTTGAGTGACTACAGAGTATCTGAGAGAGTTTTTAGGGGTTGTCGGTAGATTTAGAGGCTTGTTTGTTTGTCTGTTTGTTTGTTTGTTTGTCTGTTTGTTTGGTTGTTTGTCTGTTTGTTTGTTTGTTTGTCTGTTTGTTTGTTTGTTTGTGTGCAGGATTATGGAAAAATCTACTGGGGAGATTTACATTTAGTTTCACACGGAGGCAGATTTGGGCCTTTCTTTATCATAGAGGTGATTAAATTATGCTGACAGTAAGTGTTTCTCAGCATTTTCTATAAAATAGATGTAATAATAAGTCCTTTGAGTAGTGATGTCACAATCAGGCTATGGCTGCCTTTATTCTTTGGATGTTTCTTTGAGGGAGGAGCCTTTCGAGGGTACCGGCGCGGGTTCGAGAGTACCTGAGATTCTGAAGTGGAAGGCGCCGGAGACGAGCGGCTACAGAGTTCCTGAGAGATACTCAGAGAGTTTGTTGGAGTTGTTGGTAGATTTAGAGGCTGGCAATAACTCAGACATTAATGGAAGAATCGTGAGCTGAGCAAATCTTTACTATAAAATGAAGTCATTTTAGAAAACTGTATTAATCGAGACCGTTCGTTTACTTCCCACGATCCAATAACGTCAAAATGGCCACAATCTAAGGATCCCCAAAGTCTGAATGAGAAGCTTCTTGTTCTGGATTCTTGTAGATGTTTCGCCTTAACGCCGAGGCTTCTTCCGTTCAGGTGGCATATTTAACCTTCTGAGAGTTTCTTCAGTCGTTACCTCTACAGCTGACCGGTTCATCAGATGCGTGATTAACATCATGTGACTCAAGGAGAAAGAGTTTATTCTACGATGGCGTCGACGCCAAGCCCTGATTAAAATGTGGCTGTTCCAGTTTTTCATGCGCAGCTGCCTTCATTCCTCTCTGCAGGCTTCTCTCCTCTGGGCCCAGAATGTGGCCATTGTTGTCTTCACAGAAGTGTCGCCTGTCATTCAGATGCAGATGAAGCGCTGAGTCCTAATCAGATCCCCCAGCCACCACAAAGACGACGGGTGGGAGCCTGAATACTTAACTGACCCCGCCAGTGGGTTCGATCGCAGCGACGCCTCTCGGATGAGGTGAAACACCTTTAGCTCGTTAAAGAAGCTCATTTGCATATGAGGATCAGCGTGACCTGGATGAGTCACGGCGATCACAAACAGGATAACAGGAAGTCAAACAGGTCTGAGACGTGTTTATTCCAGGAGATACGGCCGGAGAGTATCATTGGCAAAGTGAAGAGAGATGTTCATGAGAGGAGTTCAGCTCGTGCGTAGGAGGGATGAAACGGATCCGTTATGATTGATGCATATTAGTGTTACTAGACTCTGTGAGTGAGATGTCTGCATCCAAACACTCCGACAGAACGACAGGAAACATTTGAAAACAGACAGAAACTCCTCATTACGAATGATCTCACCTTCATCTGAAAAAGAAAGGGCTTATTAACGCGAATGATGATTCGCGTTAATAAGCCGTTTCAGACATGAACTCTCTGTTCATGTCTGAACAGAGTGTAGGAGATCAAAAATGATTCCCCTCACCGTCACAGCTTCAGGATTGTTACAGTGAACAACTGTCTTTGAAAAGTTTAATATTTGGACTTTTCTTATATCTTCTGAAAGTCAGGGACATTATGGAATCCACATTTTGGAGGCGGCTGCAGCAGATCCTTTGTGCCACCACGATAACTTCAAAACTATTTAATGCCCACCTGGACCTTAGTGCGAGGAAGTACTGGATTGTCTTGGAAAGGTTGACTGTGAACTTCTACCCCTAGGGGGAGATGACATACATATGAGTCAATTCCAGGAGACATATCGTGTATATATACATATATCTCATATTCTACCATCCCATCTGAGCTCCTATGAATCAAGTCCAGGAAATCCTTCTTCTTCTTTTTCCTGAGCTCAGAGAAACTGTATTTATCTTCATCACTGAGTCACTGTGGGATCTGATCCTAGAACAGACTGATGACATCATAGAAACAGTTGGGTTGAGTCACTATGGGATCTGATCCTAGAACAGACTGATGACGTCATAGAAACAGTTGGGTTGGGTCACTATGGGATCTGATCCTAGAACAGACTGATGAC
Organism: Lophius americanus; assembly: GCA_037951165.1. Taxonomy (NCBI): domain Eukaryota; kingdom Metazoa; phylum Chordata; class Actinopteri; order Lophiiformes; family Lophiidae; genus Lophius; species Lophius americanus. Next base: position 70,154 of record JBBDHG010000181.1, read on the forward strand.
ATCATAGAAACAGTTGGTTCGGGTCACTATGGGATCTGATCCTAGAACAGACTGATGACATCATAGAGACAGTCAGGTTGGGTCACTATGGGATCTGATCCTAGAACAGACTGATGACATCATAGAAACAGTTGGGTTGGGTCACTCTGGACTGTTGGAGATGATTGATGAGTCACATTTAATGTGAGCACTTCTATTATTTGTTTTCTACTTTTATAATGATGTCTCTCCTTTAAATGCTCTGGCGGAGCTGCATTCCAGAGAAAACAAAGAGTTCAAAGGTCATGCTGGATTCAGTTTTTTTCTTATTGACTTAACCTGGTTCCCAATAAAAGAAATGCAAAACAGAACAAACCAATATGAGTGACATCCTGTTTGTTCAGCCACACAAAGACCTGTCAATCAAATGATTGTGCTTTCAAACTGTGAAGTAACTCTTTACAGGCTGATAGTAATAATAATAATAATGATGATAGGGGTATTTACTGATAATGATATAGACATAGCATAAAAAGAACCACGCCCCCGCTGTCGGCCTCCACAGCAAGACTATATTCCCGAGAAGCCCCCACTCCCCTGCATGTACAAGAAGGTCCCCTGATTGAACTCCATCCATCCCTCCCTTTTATTCTGCTTATCTTGGGTCGGGCTGCGTCTGCAATAGGCTATGAAAGGTATTCCATCTGGTTTTCATTCCATTACTTTACTGTAATGTAATATTACATTTCATGTAAATAAACTGTGATATTATGTCTGAAAAAAGGGAAAATTTTCATCTCCCGATCAGTTAGTGAGTAAAACATGACACATAGATGATAGATCTCCTCGGCTCCAAGCATCAGCGCCAAATTTGGACTAAATCCGACCAACGCTTGAGAAATTATGGCTCGAAATCCTTTGGAGATAGAGCTCCCCCTGTGGCGGGAAATATACCTCGTTCTTTTCCCAGAATGAATCCAGTTCTTCCTCGCACCAAGGGTCTGTGAAGGTATAAAACTGGAGGAAAAATGGAAATAAACGAAGCAATAGTTTTTGAGTTATGGCGTGAACACAAATGATCGGCGATGATGATTTCCCCGACCTTTTGATGGACATAGTACCTGCAGACGAAAAGTCAACCTCTGTTTAGAGGAACAGTAATACTTTCTGAAGTCGTTCTGAATGTTTGCTGATCTAACGCTGCAATTTCCCCATTGTGGGACTAATAAAGGTTTATCTTATCTTATCTTATTCGTCTGTTCTGTGAATTGAAAACGAGTTGAGTGATGAAGACTATCTGCCGTTATCCCCACTCTCGATATCTCACATTCTCCACACAGACGATCCTCCGTCCGGTACGACCACAGGAAAACCTTCCTCCACATGAGTCAAGCCTCGTATCTAAAATCTTCACATTCTGCTTTTCTTGACTCAAAGTTCACGTCCTGCATGAAACATTGATTCTAATCTTCTCCTGCAGTTTCGAGGAATTAGGACGCTGCATTTCCCAGGCAACCGCCCGGCTCATCTTATTCCCTAGGTAAATATTGTTTCTATCTTTGGAAGGAGTGTGGAAATCCTGGAATGTGAGTTCTAAACGGCTGCTTCTGGTCCAGCGGACCTTTCCGCACACTGAGCACCAATTCAATCACTTCCAGTTGCATGTTCACACATTTCTTGTTTTTACATTCCTGAAGGCTCACGTGAAAATAGCAGACCTTTATCGAGCAATCTTTGACTTTCTTTCTGGGCAGGTCCAAAGGTGCTTCAGCTAGAGAGCATCTACAAATGTGAAGCCCCGGACAAAAAAGTAAGTTTCTATTTTCACTCAAAAAAAAACGCCACATAGCCGCGCCTCAAACAACGCTTCTATGTCTGGGTTCCCAAAACCCACCGTGAGTGAAATAAATACTGTAGCATTAATAGGAATAATTCTCTACTCTCTCTGCAGTGTGTGCAGAACTTTGGAGACTCTCCCTTGTCCCCTCCTCAAATAACAGAGAAAACAGTAAAAACAGAATGGTGAGCAAAAGTGGCATTAATACATAACTGAGAAGATTACATAAGGGCACTTTAGAGTCTCTCTGCTGCCTCAAGTTCCACTGGTCCTAGGCAAGAAGCTGGTACAGGCACTCAGCCAAGTTATAAAGATAGAGGGAGGGCAAAAAAACAGTCTGGACTCAGGCTGGAGCTGGGAGCTTCTGGGGGGATTGTGTTTGGATCCAGATGTTGCAGTGGACGGAAGGAGCTCCAGATCCACAGGAGGAGAGGATGACGGCGTGAGTCCGGAGTTTGTCTGCTGGGACTTCTGCTTATTTGACATTTTAATATCAACCCAGTTGTGAAGGACCGAGAAAGATCAGCTGATAGAGGAGCTGCAGGGGGCCGGACTTCAGGGAGAACCACCGCACCGGCTTCAGCTGATCCATTATACAGACAGACTTCTTGCCTCTGCTTCTTCATCACTTCAAGTCAGATTTGGAGAGGATCAGTCATGTCGGAGGAAGAGGAGTTTTCCTACACCAAGGCCATTCAGAAGGCCAGTGCCTCCATTACTCGCTTCCCACTCATCCCTGTGGAGGGAGTTCCTCTGATGAGCTACATCACTGAGATCTGGGACTCCATCTGGGCTTTTTGTCCCGACCCCTCGGACATCCTCATCGCCACCTACCCCAAAGCAGGTACAGATGTTTCACTCTCATAATTCCATCCAAGGTCTTCCTCTGGAGAACGCCACATAATTCAAATGAGTAAAATAGGGACAAACAGACAGAAGAGGGACTTATAATAATAATAATAATACATTTAATTAAGCGGTAAACTGCAGTATAGTATATATATATAGATATAAGTTATGCACTTTAACACTGATGTAAAGTTTAACACTATAAACACACTTTAGACAATAGGAACCGTAACTTACAACTGTAATATATAAAGGGCTGGAAAAGGAATATTATTTTTGATCGACTATTACAAGCTAAGAAAACGTGAGCTAACCGGATGTCAATGAAAATGTAAACAAATTTTAGATATAACACCTGCTGAATAAATCTAATATTTACACACTTCCCTGAAGAAGGTAAGGTGGGAGTAATCACATTACTATTTAAACAACAGCTTAGGCCCTTCCATAATATTAACTGACCTTAAAACTAACAGTTAACGCAAGCTATTTATTGATTAACAAACCATGCTATGCTAATGGTTAACGACGTTATCGTCCAGTTCCGCACCAGACAAATAAAATAATGTCGTGACGTCATCTTTACTGTAACGTTACCTCCGTCTTTGTCTCCTTTTTCCTTTTCTTCTTTTCTTTTTTTCCTCCCCCGGGCGCCAGACCGTTTGTTTTGACATGTTGTTTGACTTGTTGTCAAACAAGTCAAACAACATGTTTGACTTGTTTGACAACACCCCCCACCACCACCACCATTAGTGAATTATTGTTTTTCTTGAATAACTCTCAGACTAATAATGATAACAATGTGCCTCCAAATTATGGGACTACTTTTCTTTTTTGTATAGTCGCATAATGTGGTATTTGGACTTTAATGGGCCAGTAAGTTTCCGGTATCCAATCTCTGTTTTCCATTTTCACAAGGCCATAAAGAAGAACCGTAGAAGATGTTGCCTCCTCTGCGTCGTCATTGTCAATTTTGACATATTATTCTGACAGATTTAAACATAAGTTTTCACAGAAAAGTCCTTTTTGATATTTGGTAATTGACTTAAAGTGTGAATAATAATAATAATAATATTAATAATAATACATTTCATTTATAATGACAGCGTTGGTGTACATTTGTGGATTATACTGATGTGAGATCCAGACAAAGAAGTTCTCCCACTCAGTGTGGATTTGTGTTTCCTGGACCTCAGGGACCACATGGACCCAGGAGATCATCGACCTGCTTCTTCACAACGGAGACGACGAGGCCTGTAAACGAGCCCCCACCCCGATCCGCAGTCCCTTCCTAGAGATCAACTCCCCGCCGCCCATTCCCTCAGGTGTGGTGGTATTGACGTTTCTATGCGTGCACATGTTCCATTGAGGTCAACAGTAAGAGTTTGAACTAAAGTCAAATATGAAGGTTGAGCTGCACCTAAAGTTGAATGACCCTCTGGTTTTACATCAATCTTGTTATATTATGTCCAAATAGACGCTCTAGGTCCGACGGTTTCATATTCAGAAGTCTAATAAGGGTCAAAGGTCAGGCTCATAGAATAAAAATTCATATCTTACCATAAAACAGATTTTCACTAAATCATTTTTGAAGTTGCATTTTCTTCTTCTTACAGTTTAAAAACACGCTTGACCAAAGGAGTTTGTTCTCTAACGGGACATTGAGAGTGTCTAAGATATTAAATCAATAAATGTAGCTAAGAAATGAAATACGCACAGAAGTACTTTTTCACATTAAAGAGTTCATCTACCTTTTTTAGAAAAAGTTCTGAGACTCATTAAAATATGAATTACCCAGCAAGCAGAGACGATGGAACTCATATTGTCTGGGCTTCAACGTTGGTCAACTTTATCCGTCAAAGTTGCCGCTTGAGTGGATGTCAAAGCCGCCTGAAGAGGATTTAATAATGGCGGACGATATTTGATCTATTTACCCCCACAGAACCTGAAAAAGCCCCGAGTCAGCAGAAACATCGACAGCGAGGTTTCCCGCGTTTTTGTGTTTAAGTGTTGTTAATCTTTGGACCTACTTTCTCCTCCCCTCACACTGATGATGGACAACATGTGCCTTCCTCCTCTATTGGACTGTTGACATTACACTACACAAACACCGGACCCCCGTCTACTGGCCTCTCCACGGGGGGCTGCAGAGAAGGACTTACATAAGAATCAAATGTCATCTGAGATGGTAGAAAAGCAAGTTTCAGGTCTCTGCATGAACATATGTTTCAGGTCTTGATCTGCTGCGGACTATGAAGCCCCCCAGACTTATAAAAACCCATCTACCTTTTCAGTTGGTGCCACCTGCGTTCTGGGAGAACAAGTGTAAGGTAAGACGGCAGATTCAGGTGAGATCCAAACCCACGGTCAAATGCTTTGAACGATGGAATTCAAGGTTTGGTTATATAAAGCAGGTAGAAACGTTTCCAGGTGAACAAGGTTCCTTCTTCTCTTCCCTGAACGTGTTTATAGTCTGAACCAGTGGCGGCAGGTAAATGCTAAAGAGTAAGGGGCCAAGGACGGAGCCTTGGGGGACACCCCGGGCCAAAGGGGCCAGTAACTCTGACTACTGAGAAAGTCTTTTTCCAGATTTAGGATTTGTTTTTAGTACATTAAAACATTTCGAGGGCCTACAAACAGAATTATGCAACTTGATATAACCAAAATAAAATATATATATAATAAAGGTCAAAGGTTGAACTCATCCTCCTAAAACGGACTATTTTACATGAAATACTAAATTTCTACACAAAATCATTTTTGAAGTGGGATTTCTTTTACTCTTTAAAAACAGGATTTGTCTTTTTACGGTTCATTGAGAGTCTTTAATATATTCATTCAGTAAAAGTCCCAAAGGAATAAAAATGATTTATTTAAAAACGGGTTAATCTCTGTATCAATGTTACAAATTCCTTTTTTTCATGTCCCATCCGCGTGAAGACGATCTACGTGGCACGAAACGCCAAAGACAACATGGTGAGCTACTACTACTTTGACTCTATGAACCTGACCCAGCCTGAGCCGGGACCCTGGGAGGGCTACATCGACAAGTTCATGCGAGGAAACTGTGAGTAGATCCAATCGTTTCATTTCAATCCTTATCAGCCGGAGTCTCTGCGGCGGAAACAGTTGGGAGCCGTTGTTCTATGAAGACAGAAATGAAGGCCTTCCTCTTCCTCGGCGGCCATGATGAGATTAACAGCCCCCCTGCAGAGCTGCAGAATGTCAGGAATGTCAGGAATGTGACGGTGACGATTATTCTCCTTCATGTCTGTGGTGTCAAAAAGTAAAAAAGAAAAGCTGAGACCTAACCTTTTTAAATGACTTTTGTTGTCAGGAGCGGATCGTTCCTTCAGTAGAAAGGATAATAATAATAATAATACATTTAATTTATAATGCATCAACATCTTCCTTCAGGCAGAAGAGAGCTATGAGGCAGGATGAATGTTTCTATTGTGTCTCTCTTTCTCTTCTCTCATCTCAACACCTGAACAAAGATGCTGTTTCTTCATGAAGACATCTTTTATTTGAGTTCCTGTGACTCTTTGTGATTCTTCTTTCTCACTCCAGCATTTGGAATTAAATCTTCTTCTCGCGGCTGTTCCCTTTAAGGGTTCCCATCTCCCCCTGTCTCACCAACCAACTGCATGTCCTCTCTCACCACCTCCAGAAACCTCCTCTTTGCTCCTCCCCTTCTCTTCCTGCCTGCAGCTCCATCTCCATCATCTTCTACCAGTAGATCCACTATCCCTTCTCTTCTTCACGGGTCAGAACCATCTCCATCTGTCCTCTCTGACTTTGTCTCCAGGATGTCTCACCTGGACTTTCCCTCTGATGTCTCCTTTCTAATCCTGTCCTTCCTCCTCACTCCCAGAGAACATCTGAACATCTTCATCTCTGCCTCCTGGTTTCTGCTCAGAACCACCGTCTCTGAACCGTCCAGCAGAACTTCTCTCACCTCCATCTTGGAAACCTTTCCCTTCACTCCTGCTGCTCCTCCTCTGTCACAGATAACTCCTCACACTCTTCTACTAAAAGTATCTTATTAACAAAGTCTCAAACACATAAAGAAATCTTAAGTCAGGTTTACCAGGAAGAGATAGTTCATGACTTCATTCGGGTTTATTTAAAGGTACTTGTGATCAGTAACTCTGAGAGGCGGCGTTCAGCAGGAATGACGGATCATCACCTCAACTTATTAACATGAGTGGAGAACACCTTTGAAGACCTGAGAGGTCTGAGGTGTAGTTGGAGGAAGAGAACTACCCCTCCCCCGGAGGACCCGGGGTCTCTCTCCCATCATGTCCCATGTTTGCGTGGAACCCGATGATAATCCAGAAACATGATGACGGTAGTTGTGAGTGCGACTGTGAGTGGTTGTTTGTTTCTGTCAGCTGGGACCGGCTCCAGCCCCCCCAGCACCACACAGGGTATGTGGTGGAGGAAATGGGACTGATGGCATCCCGTAGGTGTCTCGACAGAACTTATTAAGTTACTCCTGTACATTAAGACACAGAAAAGGTTCTAAAATCTACTGACATTCAAACTTTATTTCTTTACATCTAATTCCAACTTCCCGGTTCTTTTGCACCAAAGTTGGACTAAATCGGAGGAACGGTTGAGAAATTCTTGTCTTAAAACTCTGAATTTGGAGATAATGCTCCGCCTGGGTGCAGAAACATTCACCTGACCTTTGGCCAAATCACTCCAGTTCTTCCTCACACTGAGGTTTATGTGGGTATAAAGTTTGAAAATGATCCATTAAACAGTTTTTGGGCTGTTTTGAATATGTAAAGAGGAAAAAGTAGATTTGTGTGTGTTTAAATGTAATAATATGTCCACAGAAAAACACATACTCAAGTAAAGCACAGAGATGCTTCTAAGCGATACGTTTTAGTAAGTAAATAAATAATTATGAATCTAAATAAATCCATAACTTAATCAGACACAATCAAACCAACAAAAGTCCCGTCCAGTCAGACTGTGTGGTCAGTCTGACTGTGTGGTCAGTCAGACAGTGTGGTCAGTCAGACAGTGTGGTCAGTCTGACTGTGTGGTCAGACTGTGTGGTCAGACTGTGTGGTCAGTCTGACTGTGTGGTCAGTCTGACTGTGTGGTCAGTCAGACTGTGTGGTCAGACTGTGTGGTCAGTCAGACTGTGTGGTCAGTCTGACTGTGTGGTCTGTCTGACTGTGTGGTCAGTCAGACTGTGTGGTCAGTCAGACAGTGTGGTCAGTCTGACTGTGTGGTCAGACTGTGTGGTCAGACTGTGTGGTCAGTCTGACTGTGTGGTCAGTCTGACTGTGTGGTCAGTCTGACTGTGTGGTCAGTCAGACTGTGTGGTCAGTCTGACTGTGTGGTCAGTCTGACTGTGTGGTCAGTCAGACTGTGTGGTCAGTCTGACTGTGTGGTCAGTCTGACTGTGTGGTCAGACTGTGTGGTCAGACTGTGTGGTCAGTCAGACTGTGTGGTCAGTCTGACTGTGTGGTCAGACTGTGTGGTCAGACTGTGTGGTCAGTCTGACTGTGTGGTCAGTCTGACTGTGTGGTCAGTCAGACTGTGTGGTCAGACTGTGTGGTCAGTCAGACTGTGTGGTCAGTCTGACTGTGTGGTCAGTCTGACTGTGTGGTCAGTCAGACTGTGTGGTCAGTCAGACAGTGTGGTCAGTCTGACTGTGTGGTCAGACTGTGTGGTCAGACTGTGTGGTCAGTCTGACTGTGTGGTCAGTCTGACTGTGTGGTCAGTCTGACTGTGTGGTCAGTCAGACTGTGTGGTCAGTCTGACTGTGTGGTCAGTCTGACTGTGTGGTCAGTCAGACTGTGTGGTCAGTCTGACTGTGTGGTCAGTCTGACTGTGTGGTCAGACTGTGTGGTCAGACTGTGTGGTCAGTCAGACTGTGTGGTCAGTCTGACTGTGTGGTCAGTCTGACTGTGTGGTCAGTCTGACTGTGTGGTCAGTCAGACTGTGTGGTCAGTCTGACTGTGTGGTCAGTCTGACTGTGTGGTCAGACTGTGTGGTCAGACTGTGTGGTCAGTCTGACTGTGTGGTCAGTCTGACTGTGTGGTCAGTCAGACTGTGTGGTCAGTCTGACTGTGTGGTCAGTCTGCGCTCATTAACATAAATATTCTACTTACTCATAGAATGTTTGGTTCTGCAGTGGGATGGGGCTCCTGGTACGACCATGTGAAAGGCTACTGGGCGGAGAGAGAGAAGAAGAACATCCTCTACCTCTTCTATGAGGACTTGAAGGAGGTGATGAGGACTCATCTATCGTCTTCAAACATTTACATCCCATAATACTGTTTGATGCTGTTCAAACTCTTCCCATCATGTGTCTCCTACAGGACACTCGGCGTGAGGTGGAGCGCATCATGAGGCACCTGGACTTATCCGTCTCCGATGAGGTCATCACCAAAATCGTGAAGCTGACATCGTTCAAGAACATGAAGGCCAATCCCATGACCAACTACACCTGTGTCCCGTCGCCGGTCTTCGATCATTCCATCTCTCCCTTCATGAGAAAAGGTGCATCCAAACCCTCTGAGTCTACAACTCTTACTATTTCACATCTGCCACTGGACTACTTTAATTCATAGTCATATATTTATATATGCCATAGGAGATCTTCCCTTTTCTTCATATTTGAATAATAATAATAATAATAATACATTTAATTTATAAATGCACTTTATTCCTTTATGTTAATGTATATTTGTATTTTTCTTTCTCCTTCATTTCCTTATTTCTTAATTTATACATATATATATATATATATATATATATATATATATATATATATATATATGTTTATCTATCTATGTTTCTATATTCGTCTATAGACGTGTATAAGATAGTCTACAGCATGTCTTCATTTTTAATCACTTTTAGAATGTTTGTATGTTGGCGCTGCTGTAACGACTACATTTAATTAATAATAATACAGTAAAAATAAAATAAAATATAATAAATAATAATTAATAAAGTTTCTATCTATCTAAAACAAATATATTGATCCAGGCGAGGACTCACTGTTACGTTTTTGTATTACGTCATTTATGACGTCATTATTTGGTCCCCTATGCTTTAAATGGTGAATTACACTAGTGCCTCCTGGAGGTTAACATAGGTATTACCTTTTATGATAATAAAGTCAATCTGGCAGAAACTCCTTGCAGGTGTAATTCTTCTTTAACTTACAAACAGGCGACTGGTTATTTTTGATATTTGCTTCCTTTTCCAAAAATAAAATGTTGAGAAAATGTCTTAAATTGGCTGCATGCAGCTTTTTCAAATGTGAAGGCGGCTGATTGTCTCCATGTCAACGTCTGGCTGACTTTCTTGGATTTTAGGACTATGTTTCCGCCAAATTAAGACCCTTGAAGAAAGACACATAGTTGGTCATTTGGTTCAGATTTGATACAAACGTTGTGAAAATCATTGGCGGATGAATCAGTATGGAGCTCATTAGAAATTGCATCTAGAAAAGCGATTGAAGACCTTCTCAGTTATTTGCTGATGTGAACATAGAGATATTATTGATAGATATTGATCCCTATATTCACCACTGCATTCCCTTTCTCCTTCTTTCATCACAGGTGAAGTAGGTGACTGGAGAAACCATTTTACCGAAGAGCAATTAAAGAAGTTTGAGGAAAATTATGAACAACAAATGAAGTTGGTCAACATTCCATTCAGGAGCAACATCTGAGTGACCCGGTGGGACAAACCCGAGAGGACTGCGTGTGAATCACTCCGTCCAAAAGAGAAAAAAAGAAAAGAAAACCGAAATAAAACACTAAAATGGGATTTTTGTTTGACGCTCCACCTCAAACTTTGTAAACACAAATATGTATGTTTGCAGCAACACCATTAAAATGTGCTCCATAAAACCAGTAGGCAGAGTTGTAATCATCACTTTATTGCAGCTTACCACGTAAACATTAAATAAGACCAAAAGTGTTGTGACTGGGTGAGATGTCATGAGGCCTCCCACACAATCCGCCCGCCGCCTTCAGCCCATGGAGAGCGAGGGCAGCTGGAGGCATGTGGGTTTTTTTCTACCCCTATGAAGTCATTTTGCAACCCGAGACCAGGCTGGACAGAACCCAGCCGGATCAGCGAGTCCGCATGAGACACGAGGAACAAAGACTAGAATAAATATATATATTAATGAGCTGGAAAATCAGTCATATGAAAATGGACGGATGACACAAAAACACAACAGCTGAGAATATCCAAGTTTAACAAAAAGTCACTTTTAATACATACTTTATTTTATTTTTTTAGAATAAAATCTTAAATATTTGAATGGGCGAGGATGTTTTCCCCTTCCTTTGATTTCAATCTCCTTCCTCCTCATATATATATGCTATCTTTGTGTAGATTTTTTTCTGTTTTATTGTTTTTTTTGAAACATTTCCTGTGTTTTCTCCTCTCTCTTCTATTGGTGGGCTCACTATGGTCTTCGGGTTCTGGTTCTCCCTCTCTCTCTCTTTCTCCGAAACCCTTAAGATCTTCTTCTTCTACATCTTTATCTAGCTTCTTTACCTGCAGAACAGAAAGACATCAGTCAGAGATGGAAACAGACACAAGGACCTTATTTTAAAGTTACGTTAAACAGACAAACATGATCGTTATAGCGGCTGCTAAACTTCTTTTCATCTATAAACGACCTCTACGTATGAACTTTAAGCAAACTATCAGCTGCAGAGTTAGAATAGGATTTATTTTATCCCCGGGGTGAAACACTTGTGGTTGATTGAGGAGAAAGTCAGTATTATAATGTTAACAGGAGTGACAGACTGCAGGTCTCTGGGTCATGTGACTTTAGAACATTTCAAAGGTGAAGCTCCAGGTGTGTTGGCTTTTATTTTTGAGAGGGAGGAGTTTCTTGAAAGGAAATTATTTTTTGCTTATAACTGTGTTATAACATTTTATATTACTACCGTATCTTGCTTGTAACCGCGTTATAACATACTTGTTATATTATATTCTGTATATTGCTTATAACTGCCTTATAACATATTGTTATACTATATCCGGTGTCTTGCTTATAACTGCGTTATAACATATTGTTATACTATATCCGGTGTCTTGCTTATAACTGCGTTATAACATATTGTAATATTATTATCCGTATGTTGCTTATAACTGCGTCATAACATATTCTTGTATTATAATCCGTATGTTGCTTATAACTGCGTTATAACATATTATATTATATCCGGTACCTTGCTTATAACTGCGTTATAACATTTTGTTATATTATTTCGGGCGTGTTTATAAAGGTGGAGGGAATAAGGTTAAAGATGAAGCGGCGTTCACAAATCTTCTACTGCAGACACAAACACGCCGCGTCGCTGACAGAAACAACTCACAGGAGATTTTCTGAAACATCTCTTGAAGCGACATGACATCAGAAATAAACACAGGGTTCACAGGAGGACGCAGGAAGCAGCTCTGACAGTTCTCCATGTTCGCCGCTCAACAGGCCAACTCCTCAATTATGTTAAATTTAAGATACAATTTTTATCAAATGTGGGTTTGAGTCGGGAGAATCCAGAGCTCCAGCTGACCAGCAGAGACAACAGCGAGTACAAATATACATGTAGAGCAGCACAAACGCCACAGAGGTGTGAAAACGCCGACAAACACACAACGTCCAACCACACAGATGGTGTTTTTATAGTACCTTGCTTTAGTTACAGGCTAATGGTGCTGGTTGACCCATTTACTCTGGAAATGGACAAGAAGGTTAAGTGAGTTAAGGATGATGGAGAGAAGAGGAAGGCGGGAGGAGATCAGGAGCATGAAGGGAGACATTAGTCAGATTGGTGATCAGTACAGAGATGGCGTGATAACAGGAAGTGACCGTACGGGATAAAGAAGGATTATAGGTGTTAAACATGGATAATAAGAATGTCTGTGTTAAGAAGAATATATGGTTATGACTTGAATCAGGCGCGTCTTTAGTTTTTTAAACATGGTAGATTGAGATAACGCAAAAAGATACTTACTCTCAACGTAGTTGCGGGCGAAGAACTTCAGCACCTCATCAATGAGGATGACGGGGAAGGAAAGCTTCAGGACTATCATCCACTGTTCAACGCTCAGGTGGGTCAACTTGAAGACCATCTGGAGGGGAAACGGAGAGGAGGAATCAGAGACGACAAAGACTCTAGGTGTGATCCTCAGAAGGTCGAGGTTCACAACGATCATTCGGAGGAAACTGTAGGAGGCGCCGCCGCGTGACTTACGGGAAGAGGGTCGACATAGATGATCATGAAGTGAAGGGACATGGAGAGGGTCATGGCGGAAAGCAGCCAGAAGTTGCTCCATGGGGGCATACGCACCAGAGACTGGTTCTCAGACAAGCTGGAGAAAGATCAGAGAAGAAAGGATGAGAAGAAATGTCTGGTGTGTGTGTGTGTGTGTGTCTGTGTGTGTGTCTGTGTGTGTGTCTGTCTGTCTGTGTGTCTGTGTGTGTGTCTGTGTGTGTGTCTGTCTGTCTGTCTGTCTGTCTGTCTGTCTGTCTGTTTGTTTTTCTGTTTGTTTGTTTGTCTGTCTGTTTTTCTGTCTGTCTGTCTGTCTGTCTGTCTGTCTGTCTGTCTGTCTGTCTGTCTGTCTGTCTGTCTGTCTGTCTGTCTGTCTGTCTGTCTGTCTGTCTGTTTGTTTGTTTGTTTGCTTGGGAGCAGGATTTTCCCCACAGGTATATTTTGCCGGATACTACAGGTGATTCACTTTACATGTTTCACATTGTTTACAATCAAATCAAATCAAATAATACGCCGTTTGGAGAAGTGATGTCATAATGTGGCTACAGCTTGCTCTGATCCTTTGGGGCTGGAGCTGGGGGTTCAGTGGGCCTAACAGAGACACTGAAGTGGAAGGCATAGGAGACAAGCGGCCACAGAGTATCTGAGAGATACTCAGAACGTTTGTTGGAGTTGTCGGTGGATTTAGAGGCGGGCACTAGGTGTGTCAGGAAGTTGTGCTAAACCTAAACCCCTTTTCCAGTTTAGGTTTTATAATATTTCTTTTCCCTGTTCAACAGGTGTGAACACATGTGTTACCTGTTGAGGGCGTTGCACATCTCGATGGTGACCAGCACAGACAGGGCCATGGTCATGGGATGACAGGCCTCAAAGATATCACAGTCCAGGCCGACAAAGTCCTCGTTCTCATCGTGGCACTGCATGAAGTGGGACTGTGGAGGAGAGAGGAGGTGGGTTCTGCTGTCTGCACAGGAGCGCTTCTGACAATTGGCATGGAAGTGAAACATTTACGTACCAGCTGGTAGTAGGTGACACCGGGACCGGTAGGATCGTACATGAACCACCAGGCGGCGCCAGCAACAGTTGCCCAGCCGACGTATCCTGTTAGGAAACACAAACGTCGTTTTTTTTCTGCCTGCATTTCAACCCAAACACAAACGGACCGATCCGGTCCTACGTACCGCCAATAGCCATGTATCTGAAGAACAACCAGCCGGAGATCAGGGGCTCCTTGGGGGAACGAGGGGGCTTGCCCATGATGTCCAGATCAGGGGGGTTGAATCCCAGAGCGGTGGCGGGCAGACCGTCAGTCACCAGGTTGACCCACAGCAGCTGGACGGGGATCAGAGCCTCGGGAAGACCCAGAGCAGCGGTCAGGAAGATACTGAGGAAGGGAACCGTAGAAGCAGATCAACGACGGGGAAAACCCACGGAGGCGGAGGGAAAATGGCCGAGCGGCGTGCGCGCGAGAACACTCACCAGACGACCTCGCCGACGTTGGAGGAGATCAGGTAGCGGATGAACTGCTTCATGTTGTTGTAGATGGCTCTGCCCTCCTCAACGGCAGCAACAATGGAGGAGAAGTTGTCGTCGGCCAGGACCATCTCAGAGGCAGACTTGGCAACGGCAGTGCCAGAGCCCATGGCGATGCCAATCTCAGCCTTCTTCAGGGCGGGGGCATCGTTCACGCCATCACCAGTCTGTGGTGTCAGAAGGAATGATTTCAATGCATACGCTCACAAAGAGCACACACACACACACACACACACACACACATACACTCACACACACACATACACTCACACGCAGACACATACACTCACACACACACATACACTCACACGCAGACACATACACTCACACACACACATACACTCACACGCAGACACATACAGTCACACACACACGGTCACACACACACGGTCACACACACACAGTCACACACTCACACACACACGCAGACACACACATGGCTACATGGAGCATCTCCCAGAATGCTGCTGAGCCCTTACCATAGCAGTGATGTCATCAAATCCTTGCAGGTACTCCACAATCTTGGACTTGTGGGCCGGCTCCACGCGGGCGAAGCAGCAAGCGCGGCGAACGGCCTCGCCTTGTTCGTGGAGGGGCAGATCGTCAAATTCGCGTCCGGTGTAGGCCATGCCAGAAACATCCTGATCCTCGCTGAAGATGCCGATGCGGCGGCAGATAGCGATGGCGGTTCCCTTGTTGTCACCTGACATTAGATGAGAATGAGGTGGTGAAAGATAAAAGAAGATGTCAGACACAGGGGGGATCTAGAGTCTATGTAACATGTTTAATCAAAATAAAAGCTAGTTTACACTTAATTATTAAGAAGATGAGTTTTTTCATATTCTGCTTTAATTGAACCCTTCCCTTTTTTAAATTCCTTTAATGACTATTTAATTATGACTTTTAGTCTGGTTTACTTTTAGTCTGGTTTTGGTGTGTATATGTATGTTTGTGTGTTAAGAATGTGTATGTTTGTGTATGTGTGTGTATATATGTGTTTGTGTGTGTGTGTATGTGTGTGTGTATATGTATGTTTGTGTGTTAAGAATGTGTATGTTTGTGTATGTGTGTGTATATATGTGTTTGTGTGTGTGTATGTGTGTTTGTGTGTGTGTATATGTATGTTTGTGTGTGTGTATAAGTGTGTATACGTATGTTTGTGTGTGTGTATAAGTGTGTATATGTATGTTTGTGTGTTAAGAATGTGTATGTTTGTGTATGTGTGTATATATATGTGTTTGTGTGTGTGTGTATATGTGTTTGTGTGTGTATATGTATGTTTGTGTGTGTGTGTACGTGTGTATTTCTATGTGTGTGTGTGTGTATAAATGTGTGTATGTATGTTTGTGTGTGTGTGTACGTGTGTATTTCTATGTGTGTATGTGTGTTTTTGTGTGTGTATAAGTGTGTATATGTATGTTTGTGTGTGTGTGTACGTGTGTATTTCTATGTGTGTATGTGTGTTTTTGTGTGTATAAGTGTGTATATGTATGTTTGTGTTTTAAGAATGTGTAAATGTGTATGTGTGTGTATATATGTGTTTGTGTGTGTGTATACGTATGTTTGTGTGTTTGTGTACGTGTGTATTTCTATGTGTATATGTATGTTTGTGTGTTAAGAAGGTGTAAATGTGTATGTGTGTGTATATATGTGTTTGTGTGTGTGTATGTGTGTTGTGTGTGATTGTGATTGATTGATTGATTGATTGATTGATTGATTGATTGATTGATTGATTGATTGATCTTCATCTCCTCCATGATACGAACCAGTGATCATGATGACCCGGATTCCAGCATCTCTGCAGAGCTGGATGGAGCTGGTGACCTCCTTACGAGGGGGATCCAACATTCCCACGCAGCCGACGAAGGTCAGGTCAGTCTGAGGAGGGAGGCGTGAAGGTTCCACATGAAAACACACTCACAGCGACACACTCCGACATCAGTCCCACCAGATCTCACCTCGTACGAGATCTCATCTCGTACGAGATCTCACCTCATAATCGGCAAATTTGGTTGCGTCCTCAAACTTCATCTCCTCCATCTTCAGAGGGACGTCACGGGTGGCCAGAGCCAGGCAACGCAGGGTGTCCCGACCGGTACCCCAGTCCCTGATAACAGACAGGATCTTCTCCTTGATGGCGTTGGTCAGGCGGACGCGAGTGGCGCCAACACGCACGTAGGTGCACCTGTCAATCACGCCCTCAGGGGCGCCCTGTGGAGACAGGAAGAGTGTTTACTGTGAAGAAGAAGGCGTCACAGACTCTGACCAACGGCTGCGAGGAGCGAAGAGAGAAACTCGCCTTCACAAACATCTTGGCGTCTCCTTCACCCTTAGCGGGGGTGCAGTACACAGACATGGACTTCCTGTCACGGGAGAACTCCAGAGTGACGTTCTTCTTCATGAGCTGCTTGACCACCTGTTGGAGAACGCAGAGAGAGAACGGGGTTCTTCATCACGGCCGTCAAAGACTGAGAGCTCTGAATAATGGCTGCAGCCGTGAACTTGAGCGATGTCCTCCTACGGCGGAGGAAACCTACGGAGCAGCAGGCGTTGGCTCGCTCCACCCTGGACAGGTTCTTCACGTTTGAGTTGAACACGTTCATCTTCTCAACCAGGCAGGACAGGGCGGTCTCAGTGGCCTCGCCGACCTTCTCGTAGATCTTCTTGGACTGGAGGAGAAAAAGGAGAGCGATGGAGATGATTCGGTCAAGTCGTAGAGGCTCGGCGGGTTTCGCCGTGGCGCCGATGGACTTGAGTTTGACTTTACCTCGTTGTAGTCCAGAGAGGAGTCGTTGCACAGGGCGCAGATGGTCGCCAGCTCAACAAGGCCGTCGTACGTACTGCAGTTGGTCTTGGCGCCTCCTTGGGAGCTGGAGGAAGGAGATGGAATGACACACAGGTGAATGGAGGTTCCTGTAAAGGTGACTTAATGCCGAGGATGGATTGATGGCGGGAGACTTACACCTCGCCCTCAGGGGTGTACTTGGAGCCAGAGATATCAAAGGCATCAAGGTCAACATGGTCGCCATCAACAGTCTTGATGATGAACATCTGTGGGGGAGAAAAGAAAGAAGAGATGAATCGGATCCCAACTAGTGGACGACTTCGTGTCCCGGTCACCGCGGCGCCGTCCGACGCTCACCTTGGTCACACACATCTGGTTGGTGGTGAGGGTGCCGGTCTTATCGGAGCAGATGACGGAGGTGCAGCCCAGGGTCTCCACAGAGGGCAGACTTCTGACGATGGCGTTCTTCTTGGCCATACGGCGGGTACCGAGAGCCAGGCAGGTGGTGATGACGGCGGGTAGACCTGAGAGACAACGGCGGCATGAGATCAACCGAACAAAGCAGCACAGAGTCACATCCTCGCTGCGGGACGTTTCACCCACCCTCGGGGATGGCGGCCACAGCCAGAGCAACGGCGATCTTGAAGTAGTAGACGGCGCCGCGGATCCAGGATCCACCGTGGACGGGGTCGTTGAAGTGGCCGATGTTGATGGCCCACACGGCGACACAGATCAGGGAGATGACCTTGGACAGCTGCTCGCCGAACTCGTCCAGCTTAGCCTGCAGAGGCGTCTTCTCCTGCTCGGTGGCGGCCATCTGGTCACGGATCTTACCGATCTCAGTGGCGACTCCGGTGGACACCGCGACACCGATGGCCTTACCGGACGCGATGTTGGTGCCCTGCAGCGCCGCGACAGAGGAGAGGGTGAGGAAAGGGCGAGTGAGCAGGAAAGGTTGATGGCGCCGCACTCAAAAAATATTCAATTTAAGATTCACGTGTTTGAATCACAGGTCAGATTTCTCTGCGTTTGGATGACGTCATTTTAACGTTAAACAAACTTAAGTTCCTGCAGGAAACGAATGAAACGAGTAAAAAAATCTGTTTTAAATCCGTTTCCTTTGAAGAGGAAACGGATTTAAAATCTCTTCAGTTCTAATAAACCTTTGTCACATTTTAAATCTAATGCTTTTTCATATTTTAACGTTCTTTATGTTGATTCTATGATATTTGAATCCTGCATTTACAAAATGTGATAACTGGAATAAAACGCAGACTCACAGAGAAGAGCATGTTCTTCTTGTCCTGGTTGACGGCTCTCGGGTCGGGAACGGCCTCATTGTGCTTGATCACACTGACGGACTCACCTGAGGGGGAGGAGCAGAAACAGAACAGAACCGTGAGGGAGGAAAGTCTCGGCGCCGCTTCTACCAGCTGTTGGGCCCATTTTGGACATTATTATTTTTATGATTTTTGTGTTGTAATATTTGAAAAGCTCAAATAGGAAGTGTTAAACAAAGAGAGAGAATAGAAAAGAATAGAACAGAACAGAACAGAACAGAACAGAATAGAATAGAATAGAATAGAACAGAATAGAATAGAATAGAATAGAATAGAATAGAACAGAACAGAATAGAATAGAATAGAATAGAATAGAATAGAATAGAACAGAACAGAATAGAATAGAATAGAATAGAATAGAATAGAGTAGAATAGAATAGAACAGAACAGAACAGAATAGAATAGAATAGAATAGAACAGAACAGAACAGAACAGAACAGAATAGAATAGAATAGAATAGAATAGAACAGAACAGAACAGAATAGAATAGAATAGAATAGAATAGAACAGAACAGAATAGAATAGAATAGAATAGAATAGAGTAGAATAGAATAGAACAGAATAGAATAGAATAGAATAGAATAGAACAGAATAGAATAGAACAGAATAGAACAGAATAGAACAGAATAGAACAGAATAGAATAGAACAGAACAGAATAGAACAGAACAGAATAGAATAGGACAGAACAGAACAGAATAGAACAGAATAGAACAGAATAGAATAGAATAGAATAGAACAGAATAGAATAGAATAGAACAGAATAGAATAGAACAGAATAGAATAGAACAGAATAGAATAGAATAGAAAAGAATAGAATAGAATAGAATAGAATAGAATAGAACAGAATAGAACAGAACAGAATAGAATAGAACAGAATAGAATAGAATAGAACAGAATAGAAGCGAGACACGTTCTGTGTCTTTAATGCTCACCGGTAAGAATGGACTGGTCCACACGCAGAGTGGTGGACTTGATGGAAACAATCCTGATGTCAGCGGGGACTTTGTCACCAACTGTGGGAAAAACAGAGAAGATGTCTTCAGAGAGAACTTCTGATTTGGTTCTTGTCCTCGTGAAGGAGAAAGTAAATGTCTTTATCTCAACATTCCACATATTTGTTTTCTTCATGCAAACGTTGATTACACACAACCTAACCACACACAAGCGTGGTCACTAACAACCAACCCCACCAGTGAGGGGGGGGGGCGGGCAGCTAACAGGTGTGGCAGATATAAAGGACGGGGGGAACGGCAGGAGGGGGGGGGGATGTGTGGCAGGTGCTGGTGAGGGTATTTATACTCCTGAGATTTTGTTTTCCTGGAGTCAGCATGTTTTCACAGCAGAGCTGCTGCATCCCGCTTCACCCAGACCGCCTTAAAAAGACACGAGGTCCCCCCCCACCCCACCCCAGCCCCCCACCACCATAAACATTCATGCTGCAGAAATAACTGAATATGTTACATGTAATACAACAATCAGAGAATATCAATGAAAATCTAATCAACTAGCACTTTGAGATTTAATCCAAATGTAAAGTGGATTTTAAATGAAATGTATTATTATTATTAACTACATTAATGTGAAATAAAATAATATGAATTAAAAAAAAAATGAAATAAATAAATAAAATAAAATAATATGAACTCAAATAAAATAAAATACTATGAAATCAAATCAAATCAAATAATATCTAATCTAATCAACCAACACTTTGAGATTTGATCCAAATGTAAAGTGTGTTTTAAACAAAATGTATTATTATTATTATAATTATTATTATTAACTACATTAATTTGAAATATTAAAAAAAAAAAATGTAATAATAAAATGAATAATATGACCTAAAATAAAATAAAATACATTAAATTTAAAAAATGTAATAATAATACAATAAAATTAAATAATATAAACTAAAATAGATAAAAGAAAAGAAAAGAAATTCAAAAGAAATTTAATAATAATAAAATGAAATACAACGAAATAAAATAAAAGGAATTCTCCATTACAAACAACTGAAGAACCGCCACAATGAACCATCTCGGCACTTCTTACCAGACACCTCCACAATATCTCCAGGGACAATTTCTCTGGCCTTAATCATCTGCACACTCTTTCTGTCTGAGCGGTACACTTTGCCCATCTCGGGCTCGTACTCCTTGAGAGCCTCGATGGCATCTTCAGCGTTACGCTCCTGTGGCACACACAGACACAAAGTATTCAAGCAAAGTAAGAAGCAAACACACATACACACACATACACGCACGCACACACATATACACAGACACATACACACACGTACACACACACACACACACACACACACACACACACACAATGAGCGTGACTTGACGGAGAAAAGCTCATTGAGATTCTAACAGCTATCAATGAGCTGATTCAACATGCCTGTTTAGACTTGCTTGAAGGTAAACGATACTCATTTTGACCTTGGTCTGGATATGTCCTCCATCACGCTTCGACTCATCATACACAGCAATCACACACTGACACACGACCCGGCGACGACACACGAGTAGGTCAAAGGTATCGTCTGGTGTCAGTTATTCCCTCTGAGGTTACCAAAGGCGGTGTCTTGCCTTTTTAAAATAATGAGAAATTATGATGGACAGAGATTCCACTGGGAGGGAGGCCCAGCAGGAAGTTCTGTCCAGTGGTCAGACCTACGTCTGAATGGAAAGAGGGATGAAGAGGCTGATTTGGGTGTTTGGCAGAGATGTTGCTACAACAATGTTCTTACTGTGACTGATGACTTACAGCTCATTCCTGAGTGGCATGTCAAAAAAACATGACTTGCACAAAGTGAATCATCCGTCCGCTGAACTGATGTCAAAGCAGATAAAACGGGCTTCATGTTGCAGCCGCGTTATAAGAGCACAACTATTTTCAGCCCTAATGCCGTGAAAGTGATAAAGTTACAGTTGTGCAACCAGGTCTGGGTAGGAGCCGCCGTCGTGACAGGAAGCCGGGTACTGACCTGCCACACTCCAACGACGGCGTTAGCGATGAGGATAAGAAGGATGACGAAGGGTTCCACAAAGGCGGTGACGGTCTCCTCGCCTTCCTCGAACCAGGCCAGCACCTGAGGTCAGAGCGGCAGGGAGCGGGTCAGTGACTGTGGGCCTGAGAAGCAGCAGAACCTCTAAAGAGCCTTCGCTGCATTATAACCTATGCATTTCCCCCCGGATCCAAAGACTCCTTTATAACGTGAATGTAATGTACGACTGGTGCGACTTCTGTCTATAAGCACAAACTAGGTGAGGGACTTAAAGTGGGACGATGATTATCACAGGGTTGAACGTCTGTTATCTTAATACAATTCATCGTGAGGTTATTACATAATTGTTATTCATTGGATCTCAGTGTCCCATAACTCCTCGCTCCTTCTGACTTCAGCTCTCCACCGGGGGAGGCCCTTCGCTCCTTCCTTCACGCCTGACCTTTCCCGAAGGATTCGGTTTCCCTCCTCAGCTTGGGGCTTTCTTAAAATAAACCCTTACCCTTCAGCCCCCCTATACTTTCCTGACCCCCGTCTCTCACTGGCTCCTCAATATTCGCCTTCTAAGGCCATCGTGACAGCTGCTCCGAGGGGTGAAAGCTGGGGATTGGAATTAATACACCTCCTACAAGCCCTTGCAATGTGTCTCCCTCCTCTCAAGTTGTCGTCCTCAAAAATACACGGGGGGGGGGGGGGGGGGGGGGGTTATCTTGTCATCGGTCTGGACTCTTGAAATGATCAAGTGCGGCATGTTTGTTTACTGGGAGAGTGGATGTGATGGGTTTTTAGAAGCGAGGCAGTAAAATGACATATTTCAGGAGGGAATGGAGAGAGAGAGTCGGCAGGGAGGAAAACCCGTTAGAGTGAGATCCCGCGTGATGTCAGAGCCCCGCCATGATTACGACAGACCCTACTACTGCCACGTGGGACCCACATCAATGTGACGGGAATGACCCCGCCTGACATGACTTCAACTATTAGACACAAACTCTTGTTTACTTACAAAAGAGATGCAGGCAGCCAGCAGCAGGATCCGGACCAGGAGGTCCTCAAACTGCTCAGCGATCAGCTCCCAGATGCTCTTACCTGAGGAGGAGGCGCACAAAGATGAGGCATGAGTGCCGCGGAGACGGAATGTAAAGAAGTGCTCAAATGTGCAAAATGAGCATGAGTTTCAGTGCAAAGGGAAGAATGTGTGAGGATTTGTGGTGTCAGGATGTCGAGGATGTGAGATGCTGTGTCAGCAGGTTTGACAGACGGGTGGGATTCATCAACAGTGATCATCATTTGGGTCTCTTCATGTGTCAGGAAGTCTTTGTGTGGCGTTTAGGATGTATGGTGAATATGGTGGGAGCTTCACTCACCCTCCTCAGCGGGCAGCTCTGGGGTTGGACACAAAGGAGGAAGAGGAAGAGGAGGAGGAGGAGGAGGAGGGACAAAGAGGAGAAAAAGGATGGTTATTCCAAAAATGAAGATGTTCAGAAAGGAAAGATGGAGAAATGTTATCACCACAACTGAGGGAGAACAGGTTCATCTCTGGACAAAGGATGATATCCTAATATAAAGTGTGTTATAAATGAAATGTGTTTTCATTATTAGTGACTTCCACCTTTAGAAAAGCCGCTGTGAGCTTCTACCTGGACGCCTGCATATGAACGGCTGCGGTTCTGTCTTCACTTAGGAACAGAACCTCACTGCGGTGTGTAAAACTCCTTCTTTTACAATCATGTGTCAATCATGACGTGATATTTAATGACAGCACGCTGTGATCCTCCGATGAAGACGAGGAGGTGATCGTGGGAAGAAGAATGCCGCCGCTCTAAACACACATCACAGAACCTGTCGCCCTCATGCAGCCATTCCACCGGTTATTGATTCACAATCACATAATGGGTCATTTAGCCAGAACCTAGCTAAGCGCTTCCCCCCACCTCCCCCCCGCCCCATATATTACCCAGGAAGCTCCTTGAGCCATCACCTGTCCCCCTCGCTCTCCAGCCATCTTCCTCTTCTGTCTTTAAATAGCTTTTCAAAGCCCTCAAAGTCTCCGCTTCTCAATGTCTCTGCGTTTCTATCAGCTGTTGCAACTCCTCTCTAGAAAAGCATCCCGTGCTAAAAAGTTCAACCGAGCCCGACCCGACGCATACCTCCGGGAGTTCCAGCGCCGCTGGGAGGAACGCTTGGAGACCCAAAACATGCAGAGAAACTTTTGGTCTTAGGCTTTTTCAACTCAAACCCTCTATTTTTCTACGTGGCCCGGTTACCAAATAGCTATTTTGGGGGTCCTCGTCCTTTCAGGAGGCCTCCCACCCCGTCCCCGGTGCCCCCCGCTCTCACCATTGTGGCCATACTTGTCCAGGTTCTTCTTGACCTGGTCTGGAGTGAGGCCGGTGTTCTCGTTCACTCCGAAGAAAGCCAGGCATTCAGCCGGCCCCTTTGAGTGTGCGTTCTCCATCCTTTGGGGATAGACTAGGGATTTCCCGTCGGACCGTTTCTATCCACGCTCTTTCACTTCTTCTTCTTGGCTGCAGTTTTTACCCCTTGTTCCACCACCGTCACCTAGAAGTGTGGCACCCTCCAATTCAGGAGTGCTGGACTGACAGAAAGAGCAAATAAGCACATGAAGGCTCAGGGTTTTATACCAGCCAGGGCCTGAGGATTGGTGGACCCCCCACTTACACACGCCTCCAAATTCCAGCACGGGGGGACATGGTGGGGCCGGGGGACGCGGGTGGGGCTGGAGGTGGTGCAATGGGGAGGTGAGATGGTGGACTTGGACAGGAGCTGAAGACAAGGCTTGGATTTGGAAAGGAGGTAATGCAGGAGAGTGGCGGCGCAGGGGGTGGGGGGTGGAGGGGGGTGGAGGGGGGTGGGGGGCGAAGGGGGGGGTGCACTGCCGTGGATGAAAATAAGATCTGTTTTTGGAACATGCATGGTCAGTGGAATAAGACGAAGGGAGAAGGTGAGAGAGTGAGACAAGAGATCATCCAGAGGGGAGGAGGTGGCGGCGGTCGGGGGAACTGAGTGACGGCTCAACTGGTTTGTGCTGAGGAAGGAGGCTGAGCCCGACGGAGGGCAGCGAACGGCACCGGCTGGAGAAGGGATAGGGTGGAGGAATAATTTAGGAGCAGAAGTATCTGGCATTTTTACGAGGACAATGGGAATGAGACGTGTCAGCACTTTTGACAGTCGGCGTTCTGAGCGCAGACAGGAGACCCTCAGCAGCAGAACATCCGTGTGTGACAATGAACATAAAGTTAATGCAAACAAAATAACTGAACTTAGTGAAGACAGGGAACCAGAAAGGACAGAAAGGGAGCGGGTGGAGCGGGTGGAGCGGGTGGAGCGGGAGGAACGGGTGGAGCGGGAATGATTACTGGGGCACTGGAATGCCAGCGGGACCGCCAGAGTGTCATTCTATCACACAGCAGAGGAAACGCCGCGGCTGCAGATACAGCAGGATCAAATTTTATTTCTCTTTTTTATGAGGAATTAGAAGCAGCAGGAAGATCTGGAGGATTAAGAAGATGAAGGACGGAGGATCCAGACGAGACACAGATTCTGTCGGGTGAAGCTCAAGGTCCTCTTGTGGTGAACTAATGAACAAGTTATTATTTAACAGCAAGTTATAAATCTAAATCAACCCTAGTGTGTGTGGATGAAATAAATGTGTGAGGGTCAACACACACACACACATACATACACACACACACATATGCACACGTACAAACACACACAAGTATACATACACACACACACACACACACACATATGCACACATACATACACACACAAGTATACATACACACACACACACATGCACACATACATACACACACATGCACACATACATACACACACATGTATACATACACACACATGTATACATACACACACACACACACACATGCACACATACATACACACACATGTATACATACACACACACATGCACACATACATACACACACATGTATACATACACACGGACATACACACACATGTATACATACACACACACACACACACACACACACACATATGCACACAAACATGTATACATACAAACACACACACACACATATGCACACATACATACACACACAAGTATACATACACACACACACACACATGCATACATATACATACACACAAGTATACATACACACACACACACACACATATACATACACACACATACACACATGTATACATACACACACACATACATACACACACGCACACATACATGTATACATACACACACACATACACACATGTATACATACACATGCACACACATGCACACATACATACACACACATGTATACATACACACAAACATACACACGCACATATATACACACATACGAACACATAAACACACATACATACACACAAACACGCACATATAAACACACATGCATACACACACAAACATTCAAACACACGCATACATACACATACATACATACCCACATTAACACACACACACACACATACATACCCACATTCACACACACACACACACATATATACGTGTGTACAGTATACTACATAATGAAAAGCAGCATTCTTCACAATAATCAGAATATCCTGTTTATTATATTATAGATCAAACTTCTCGTAGGTGAAAACCGAACACTCAGAAGATGAAGGTGAAGATGAAGGTGAAGATGATGAGTGTGTTGATTTACTGCGTGTTTGAAGAGCAGTAAACAGCTTTGTGGGGGGTGCAGACCCCTGCGGATCAATAGTGATAGGTGTTCCTGTTGGAGCGACGGTGGTCGCTCATCGAATCCGACCGCCACGGGACGCAGTTCTGCCCCGACCGGTTCATCGTACCGGGTCGGGCTGCAGTTTGTGCTCATCAGGAACCGGGCTTGGCTCTAAAAATACCCGTATTTGTGGTTATCGCGTTATAGGCTGCGCTCTTCAAATGTTATTTTTGGTCCAACTACTCTTGAACAAAGTTCAACGGTCTTGAGTGTCAGAAATCCATCCGCTGGTGTTTGAGCTTGAGTTTGTCCTCTTTCATTTGAATTCCA
Organism: Lophius americanus; assembly: GCA_037951165.1. Classification (NCBI taxonomy): domain Eukaryota; kingdom Metazoa; phylum Chordata; class Actinopteri; order Lophiiformes; family Lophiidae; genus Lophius; species Lophius americanus. Next base: position 96,813 of record JBBDHG010000181.1, read on the forward strand.
CACACGGACCCCCACCTCATAAAAATGTTCTAAGATTGTTATTTCCTTACAAAATGTGTCGAATGCTTGAGAGGATGTAGTAAAGAATAATAATAATTATAACAAAGCATCCTGAACTGATTTTTTATATTTTATATGATCTTTATTAAGAAATATGCAACAAAAATAGTTCTTCTGCATGTACCCTGTAAAAAGTTTTGCATTATAGTTCTTATTTCTTTTTTTTTGTAAAAGGTTTGTTTGTTTTTTTCTTAATTGACTGCGCTGAAAAAACTAAAACTGATATTTTTATATATAGTCTAAAACATTAAGTTGGAAATACTTGATTTGAAGAATTTCCTAAAAATTGGAATTTCATTTTTTTTTTTTTATTATAGCTTTTGGACGTTTTATTATGCACTGTAAAAACAGCATCATTGATGAACTTAAAGGAATTAGTCCAACTATCCACTTAAATTAAATGCAGTATTTTTGAGTCCATCCTCAAAAATACTAATAATTTATGTTGAAAAAACATGCTAGTTTTTTTTCTTTTTAATCTCCAATAATTCTTTTTTTTTTTACAGTGTTTCATAGTTGCATTAAAACGCTGCAGGAGACACTTAATATCTGATTTCCGCCAATTACATTCAAATATTTATAGACTTGTTTTAAGTTTCTTGAAGGTAAAACTGCAGGAAAAAAGTTTTTAGAAACGGATTTGAAACATTTCCACACCTGGAATTTCCCCTTCTTTATGCTTTGATTTAAACGATTATTCTCACTGGTGACACATTTAAAATAAGTATTTTCAATGTAAACGTTACAATCGACGATACTTAATTTAATTGTGTGTCCCCAGTGAATTTAAATTTATATATATATTTTTTTACAGTATAGTAACTTAAAATAGATTAATTATTTTTGAGTGTAACTTATGAATATTTAAGTTGAAAATACTTCATTTTATTGGTGTAACCAGGGAACAAATCATTTTTTACAGTGTAGTAACCTTAATCAAGTGAAGTATTTTTGAGTCTAACGTAATAGTTTAAGTTTGATAATACTTTATTATTATCTTTAGGGTACATCAAACGGTTCTCTTTTCTCTTTTTACAGTGTAGTCAGACCCCCGGCCCCCAAAAAACTACTAATATCAACATCTACAGTAAAACCTCATTTCGCTCCATCTCTCTGTTTAATGGCCGTATCGCTGAAACATTTGATGCGTGTTCGGTTCTGCCGGTGGGCCCATCTCTGTTTCAGCCGGCGACCTCCGGGCCTCAGCTGTTGTGCGGGACTGACCTCTGAGATTTGGGGGCCGTGATGGGAGTCGGCCTGTCAGTGTCTCCCTCAGGGCAGAGCAGTGACATTTAACTCAATATCCCAGAAGGATAAGGTTTCTCTCCCGCTCCCTTCCATCTTCAGCCCATACCTCTGAAGTGTCACTAACTGGCGTGTGCAGGGACAGCGGCGTGAAGCCCCCCCCCCCCCCACCCCCAACCTCCACCCCGTCTCTGGCGTGCCAGCAGAAAGGATCACCGTGTGCCTTTCTCAAATCCACAACTCCTCCAGCTTGTGACACTTTGCATTTTCCCAGGTCGGTACAAGGGTGAAGAATTGCAGAGGTGCAGCTTTACGGCGCCTTCCTTACGCAACCAGGTCTGCCGCCGCCGCCGCCGCAGCCGCAGCCGCCAGGCACGACACCAACCCTGAGAGAATCCGATACTTATAGACGACACAAACTCCGAGAGAATCCGATACTTATAGACACAAACTCCGAGAGAATCCGATACTTATAGACGACACAAACTCCGAGAGAATCCGATACTTATAGACACAAACTCAGAGAGAATCCGATAATTATAGACGACACAATCTCCGAAAGAATCCGATACTTATAGACGACACGATCTCCGAGAGAATCCGATACTTATAGACGACACAAACTCGGAGGGAATCCGATACTTATAGACACAAACTCCGAGAGAATCCGATACTTATAGACGACACAAACTCCGAGAGAATCCGATACTTATAGACACAAACTCCGAGAGAATCCGATACTTATAGACGACACAAACTCCGAGAGAATCCGATACTTATAGACGACACAAACTCCGAGAGAATCCGATTCTTATAGACACAAACTTCGAGAGAATCCGATAATTATAGACGACACAATCTCCGAGAGAATCCGAAAATTATAGACGACACGATCTCCGAGAGAATCCAATACTTATAAATTTGATATTTATAAATCCGATACTTATAAATCCGACACTTTTAAATCCGATACTTATAAATCCGATACTTATAAATCCGATACTTATAAATCCGATACTTATAAGTCTGATATTTATAAATCCGATACTTATAAATCCGACACTTTTAAATCCGATACTTATAAATGCGATACTTATAAATCCGACACTTTTAAATCCAATACTTATAAATCCGACACTTTTAAATCCGATACTTATAAATGCGATACTTATAAACGGGATACTTATAAATGCAATACTTATAGACGACACAAACTCCGAGAGAATCCGATACTTATAGACGACACAAACTCCGAGAGAATCCGATACTTAATAGACGACACAAACTCCGAGAGAATCCGATACTTATAGACACAAACTTCGAGAGAATCCGATAATTATAGACGACACAATCTCCGAGAGAATCCGAAAATTATAGACGACACGATCTCCGAGAGAATCCAATACTTATAAATTTGATATTTATAAATCCGATACTTATAAATCCGACACTTTTAAATCCGATACTTATAAATCCGATACTTATAAATCCGATACTTATAAATCCGATACTTATAAGTCTGATATTTATAAATCCGATACTTATAAATCCGACACTTTTAAATCCGATACTTATAAATGCGATACTTATAAATCCGACACTTTTAAATCCAATACTTATAAATCCGACACTTTTAAATCCGATACTTATAAATGCGATACTTATAAACGGGATACTTATAAATGCAATACTTATAGACGACACAAACTCCGAGAGAATCCGATACTTATAGACGACACAAACTCCGAGAGAATCCGATACTTATAGACACAAATTCCGAGAGAATCCGATACTTATAGACACAAATTCCGAGAGAATCCGATACTTATAGACGACACAAACTCCGAGAGAATCCGATACTTATAGACGACACAAACTCCGAGAGAATCCGATACTTATAGACGACACAAACTCCGAGAGAATCCGATAATTATAGACGACACGATCTCCGAGATAATCCGATACTTATAAATCCGACACTTTTAAATCCGATACTTATAAATGCAATACTTATAGACGACACAAACTCCTCCTCCTAAAGGAGGTTATTGTCACAAACAGCTCGTTCTCTTCTGGTTCTGGTTGCCGGTTCTGTCCCTCCTCCTCTGGGCGGGTTATCCATTATTATCGCAGCCGGTGGTCAAGAACAAACTTTCATTTTCTTCCAGTCTTGTGAAAAACAACCTGAGCTTCTTACTTGACGTAAACACCTTTGTTTGTTTGTTTGTTTGTTTGTTTGTCTGCAGGACGGCTCCGTCAGATTCTGATGGATGTTGGGTTTAAGGAGTGCTGATTGATGTTGAGGATATCAGAGAAAACAGGAGAGTCTTCCTCCTGAACCTTCATCGTGGTCAGAAGGAGGCGTCTTCTAGACACACTACTAATAATAATGAAGATACTGCTGGTTCTTCTTCCTCTTCTTCTTCCTCCTCAGGCTCTTCCCCTGAGGGTTGGATCACCTGGTTCTGAATAATGATTTGGCACAGGTTTTACGTCGGATGCCCTTCGGGATACAACCCTGCCCATTAATCCGGGCTCGGGACCAGAACTAGAAGTACCGGTGACTGAAGTGACCACTAAGTGGGAGGGATCAGATTCTGCTACATATCCAGAACCAAAGATCAGCGTTTAATTGTGTGTGTGTGTGTGTGTGTGTGTGTGTGTGTGTGTGTTAGGAAACCCACTTACAGGGTGGTTCTGTCCGATCTATAGTATTATTAATATTAATAATAATAATAAGGTAACAGGTAAAGGGGGGGGGGGCTGAGGAGTGGCGATGACAGAGGGGTAATAAGGTAACAGGTAAAGGGGAGGGGCTGAGGAGTGGTGGTGACAGAGAGGTAATAAGGTAACAGGTAAAGGGGAGGGGCTGAGGAGTGGTGGTGACAGAGAGGTAATAAGGTAACAGGTAAAGGGGAGGGGCTGAGGAGTGGCGATGACAGAGGGTAATAAGGTAACAGGTAAAGGGGGGGGCTGAGGAGTGGTGGTGACAGAAGGGTAATAAGGTAACAGGTAAAGGGGGGAGGGGCTGAGGAGTGGTGGTGACAGAGGGGTAATAAGGTAACAGGTAAAGGGGTAACAGGTAAAGGGGGGAGGGGCTGAGGAGTGGTGGTGACAGAGGGGTAATAAGGTAACAGGTAAAGGGGAGGGGGGGCTGATAGCCCAGTACTTATTACAGCATTAGCTAATAGTAATAATAGAAGTGGCAGCTGAGTCTCTGAATCCAGAATTCCTCAGCAGGTAAAAATAGAGCGGGTGACACTGTGCCTCTGAGCAGGACGCCACATCAGCGCCGCAGCTTTATTATCTCACAACGCTCCGGGCAAAAGGCTCGCTAAGTCCGGCTTTCTCCGACCGATGTTGGAGGGTCCTTTGGACTCCGAGCCCTCAGCGGTATCCATGAGGTCCATTTGGCCCAAAAGAGTTCCATGTTGTTCACACCATTCCTCACTCTTAGGCGGTCCTCTACAAACCACAGGGGGGCCGGGGCCAAGGGCCCCCGCTGATCCAAGGCAGCTTTTCCTTTTACTGATGGGGGGCCGTTTCTGCGTTTACTAAACATTTTCTGGGTGACTTCAGGAAACTCGTATCGGTTGTTGTGTTTTCTTCCTCGTCTTCTTCTGTTGTTTACAACAACAATAAATTTAAGGTTTAAAGACGGAAAGGTTCAGATTTCTCTCTCAGAGTCTGTTAAATGTTTTAATCCTAGAAAAAAGAATATTTTCTACCACCTGACATGATTTTATTCACTTAAACTAAAAATATCTACTTTGATTGTAAAAACATTTGCTGACAATCGTCACGTTACATTTAATTATTCTTATGATGTAACGGATTTAAGATTGTTTTTTTTCTCTATGATGATTATATGTATAATAAAACCTTCATCCTTTATTCATGAAACTCTAGAAGTTTTAGTTTTTTGGAGAAACATTGTTTGTAGCAGCTTCAGTTTGTTATTTTAACGCCTCATTTTTATTTTATTTAAGTAAAAATAATTTGAAACTTTTTTTTTGACGGGATGAATTTCCTTTTTTCTTTTAAGTCTTTGTGATTCTTAAATCTTATTAGAATCGTTATTATCAGCTTCCGTGAGGAGATCCCGGGCTCCTCTGCGGTAGCCTCGACCTTTGACCTCCCTAGTCCTGTGAAAGGAGGCCAGCATGATGGACGGAACGTCTTGAAGACGGGCGTTGGTGACAGGAAGACGAATGAATGCTTAAAAGAGGCGGAGAAAATGCCTGAAGAAAGAAACGGGATCCTCGGTAAATATAGAAAGAGGTGCGAAGAACAGAAGGACGTGGTCAAACGGAAAAGTCAGGATGTTCCTCCGGAAAGAGAAGTAGGACAAAAAAGGAATGTAGCCAAACGCACAGCAACAGA
>JBBDHG010000181.1:107500-125000 GCA_037951165.1 Lophius americanus
CCGAACCTTTTGACAATGAAAATAGCAAAAGAAAGAAAAAACCCGGCGTTCTCCGTGTGTGCCGGGTCTCATTTGGGTGGGTTTATTTTAGAAAAACAAAAAGCTGAAACTCAAAACCTGCTTACCGGTAGTTTGATCAACAGTCGGCTGTTTTGAGTTTCAGCTTTTTGTTTTTCTAAAATGTTTGCCAGCCAGAAATCAAACCTGTCCAACAAGTTTACACCTCAGGTGCTGATCCGCTCACTGGATACTCTGCTGCAGCCACTACCTACTTTCAGCTTCTAAACAGCTGTCAGAAGCCTCCCTGTCAGCACCAATGGACTGGACTGGGGCAAGACTGACAGAAAACAACAGAGCCTCTAAGTCCAGTATGAATGTAAACATTATTCAGGGACTTTGAATTGGACTGCAAGAACATGTTTAAACACAGGATCCCGGTCGTGCGCTCACCTGATGGGCCCGGCAGATGAGGTCCATGTCGTGCTTGTGGAGGAACTTTGTCACAACATCGGCGCCAAAAGTGAAGGACACGCCACGGTCGTTCTCACCCCAGCCCAGCACATCTTTGTCGGGGTCGGCCCACAGGAGATCGCACAGGAGGCCCTGGTCGGGCACGTCAGTGGGACGCATGACCCTTCGGACCTGCTCCATAGACTGAAGGTCCGGTGAAAGGCCTGGAGAAGGTCAGTGTAGAAAAGCTCAATCTTAGACAGCACAAATACTGAATTTATCACCTGTTACGACACATTCCCCGCAGCTTCCTTTCACCGATCACAATCAGTTTAAAACCCAAAGACATTTAGAGGCGTGTCAAACGGAGCGAACACGCGATTCCCACGACGCCCACAAGCCGGTCTTTATACAGTTCTACCACTATGATTCTAGGAAAGGAGGCTGGAAAACCAAAGCGCTGCCTCAAACCATCTTTTCATTTATTTTTGGAGCAGTCAGGAGACTGGACCTCGAGTGACTGCGGGCCTCTGGAGGGACTCGGCGCTGGGGAAAAGGATCGTTTCATGTTTCCAGCGGTCACAGAAAATTTCAACTAAAGAAGGGAACCTGAGTGATTAAAAGATATAGCTGTTAAATGGTACCACCATTTATTGAACCATCGCCAAACAGACTTTCCATCTACAGGGCGATAGTTCATGATGTAACAGTAAAGACTGACTTTCCAGATTTCCTCCCAGAGTATGGCAGAGTCTCATTCCGAGAGTCAAAAGAGGAAAAGACAACATCTTGGAGATGCAGATCTCGCTCCCCTACATTAAAGGTTCACAACTCCACTCTATGAAAGATACTGGGCAGAAATGTCCACTGGACCTTTAGCCCTATTGTGATGTTGAGGAGGGACCCTAAAACATCGAACAGTGGGTCAAACTTCCACCACACTGATGTCAGACATTGATCTCTTTCTCCTCAGAAGGTTACGACTCCAGTTGATGCTGATTAAGATGGAGCAACTAACCATAGAGATCAGGGATGGGGTGAGGAGAGTAAGGACTAGAAGAGAAGACAATCTTCACATCAGTGAACGGTCATAAACAAATGAATGGATCTTTGTGTTTACTCAGGTCGCCTTCCTGTGCGTTACTTTCTTTGTATATGTTACAGTTTCTTTGCATATGTTACAGTTTCTTTGCATATGTTACAGTTTCTTTGCATATGTTACAGTTTCTTTGCATATGTTACAGTTTCTTTGCATATGTTACAGTTTCTTTGCATATGTTACAGTTTCTTTGCATACGTTAGTTTCTTTGCATACGTTAGTTTCTTTGCATACGTTAGTTTCTTTGCATACGTTAGTTTCTTTGCATACGTTAGTTTCTTTGCATACGTTAGTTTCTTTGCATACGTTAGTTTCTTTGCATACGTTAGTTTCTTTGCATACGTTAGTTTCTTTGCATACGTTAGTTTCTTTGCATACGTTAGTTTCTTTGCATACGTTAGTTTCTTTGCATACGTTAGTTTCTTTGCATACGTTAGTTTCTTTGCATACGTTAGTTTCTTTGCATACGTTAGTTTCTTTGCATACGTTAGTTTCTTTGCATACGTTAGTTTCTTTGCATACGTTAGTTTCTTTGCATACGTTAGTTTCTTTGCATACGTTAGTTTCTTTGCATACGTTAGTTTCTTTGCATACGTTAGTGTCTTTGCATACGTTAGTGTCTTTGCATACGTTAGTTTCTTTGCATACGTTAGTTTCTTTGCATACGTTAGTTTCTTTGCATACGTTAGTTTCTTTGCATACGTTAGTTTCTTTGCATACGTTAGTTTCTTTGCATACGTTAGTTTCTTTGCATACGTTAGTTTCTTTGCATACGTTGGTTTCTTTGCATACGTTGGTTTCTTTGCATACGTTGGTTTCTTTGTATATGTTACAGTTTCTTTGTATATGTTACAGTTTCTTTGTATATGTTACAGTTTCTTTGTATATGTTACAGCTCAGTGTGAGATACATCCTAAAACATGTTACGAGAGCAGACCTGGTCATTTCAGAGAAAAGCCTTTCGGGTATTGTGTGCATGTGACATGGGGGATTATGGGAGTTTTAGTTTTTGTTCTGGGCATTTTAAGCATAGATGATATCAGTTGCAATTTATTAGTAGAAGGGAATCAAACATGTAGAATGTGTTTAGAGCTGCATCAATTTGTCACCAACCGGGTTTATGACCTTTTTCTTTTTAAAGCAAAAATGCTTAAAATTCCACTTGTGCAGTTTCTGAAATGTGAAAATTTATCCTCCTTTCCTCTACTTATGTGATTGTTCACTGATTGTCTGAGTTATGGACTGGGGGTAAGACAAAAGAAGATATGGCTTCAGGAAAACTGATGGACATTTTAGTATTTTATGTGAACAGAGACTGAAATTATGATCTTAGAGAAAGTAGAATCAATTGGCAAAAGAAACAGCTGGACTTTCATGTAGAGAAAACAAACCTTAATCTTTATACATGGACAAAACACGGGTTGAACTATTAATTCACGTGGCTCCATAGATGAACTCCTTGGAACTGTGCATTATCCAGTGTTATGTAACTTCATGTGCGATAAGGAGAGGGTGGCGTTCACCCTCGTGATTATCAGCGGTGTTTACATATTTGGCATAGGGGGGTAAAAGACACATGATAGGGGTGAGTGCCTACGGTGCAACAATGTCTGCAAGTTATCTTACAAAGAGGTAAAAAAACATTTTTTTGCCTTTTACTAATAAATAGCAAAATTGTCAAGGTAGCTTCTAGTCATGTTCTTTATTCTATAACCAGCCCAGCTTTTTCGTATTTTACTAACTCGGAAGATCCTCGCTGTGTTTCTCCTTAAACTTTAGTCTTCTAAGCCGAGTATTTACAGCGTCTCCAGTGATATAAAGACAACGTCACCAGCTCACATGGATTAAACTAAGTTATTGCTTTTGATTAGAAAGCACCTAAGGAATTGAACTGAAGACATCCATTATAGTAACTTGGCACACATGTAATCCATTAATATCAGGGATTAGCACGATTTGTTGAAGCAAGACCCGTGTAACCAAAAGGCTATTATTTCCACTTGCCAGCCGTGGCTGCGGTTTAATATAAGAACTATGAGTTGATGTACGAAAATGTCTGCTGAACACTTTGAGGACACTTATTTTATACAGTTACTTATATAGTGTATTCAAACAAGAACCTATGAACCCACACAGTTCTGCATGTCTGACCAGCATGTTGACAATAACAACAGTGCTTAGACGAGTTTGTGGACGAGCAAACAACAGAGAGGAAAAACTATCTATCTGATGAGGATACCTCCATGGCAGCAGAAGATCTTCTCATCAACGATGGCTGCTACGGGCAAACAGTTGAAGCAGTCAGTGAAGGTCTTCCACAACTTGATGTTGTATCGCCTCTTACCTGCACAAGGAAACCACATTCACGTGGTCACAATCTTATCTCGAGTACAATAAACCTCCAGAGGAACATATTTCATCACATTGGAAGCACAACAGTTTACATAATCCTGTGCGAATGGCAGAGGCATGTGATTAATCGCTAAGGCCGTATCACGCTCCTGAGCCTGAAGCTCGCCGTAAGGAGAGCTCGACTGTGTTGTGGCTTGTGTTCACATTTGAAAGTCAGTTTCCTCATAACTTTAAAAAATAATGACTATTGTTTTAACTCAGATGAACAATCTATTGAAAGTGTTGGCATTGCTCATGCATATAGAGCAGGGGTATATTCAGTTACTGTGATTAACTCTATGCTCAATAACAACTGTGTGACCTCTGGCTGTTTGTTAAAATCTGATGTGACATTAGTATCAATCAGCCAGTGGAGCCTGATGACTTTACGTCATTCCAAAGAACACGTTATATAACACACCCATCAAGATGGTTAGCATGAGGTAAAACCAAACGGTCATGACTTTTTCTATAACAGAGAATTCATCTGTTGTAAATGAACTACTATGGCGATAAAGTATAGAACTGCACAAACAGCAGATTAGAGTGGAACAGACAACACTTACACAATCTAATAAAGCAGAGCTGCTTTCAAACATTATAGAAGGTAGGAACATCCTTAAGGACTACATTCTCAAAGTTTGAAGAAGCTGGAATGTCTAAAGTGAAGAAACCCCTTTCAAAGAAGTCAAAATTAAGCGTATTAATTCACGGTGAAAACCTCAGATTCTGCCTCGTTTGATTGAATACTTATTGGGCACCATTAATAGTCTTCATAGTGTTACATGCAGGAATCCATCACTATTTACCATCAATTTCATTTAGCCTAGCACTTAGCTGTGCTATATAGCTGTGAATATTTAGCACTCAAAACACATTTGTACTCCTCTTTCCAGCACCACCTCCTGAGACAAAGTACAAGCCAATTTTTAACGGACACAATAGAGACACCAACATGCACAAAACCATGCCATTGAGCCAAGGTAATAACTTCAAACCGACTGGTTGACTACTTGCTTACATTCCTAATAGCCAACAACAAGTACTTTGCGACTGACCAAAATATTCAGTTTTGTATACTTCTAAAAAGATTCTCCTACTTAACATTTGAAACAAAAGTCTGAAGGCTTGGACTTGTATTTCTAACAGAATGGCAGTAAATATAGACAAGTATTGTGAGACGGACATCGGTATGTATGCTATAGGACTTACACTCATCGTAGAATCCATATATTCTGTTAATGGAGGCGCACTCATGATTTCCTCTCAGAAGAAAGAAGTTTTCAGGGTATTTGATCTTGTATGCCAGCAACAGGCAGATGGTTTCCAAAGACTGCTTGCCTCTGTCTACATAGTCCCCCAGGAACAGGTAGTTGCTCTCCGGTGGAAACCCTCCATACTCAAACAGCCTCAGCAGATCATAGTACTGGCCATGGACATCACCTGGTGGAAAGACAAAGTAGCAGAGTGGAGATATCAACACTGGTCCGAAGTGTGGCTACCATACGTTTTAGAAGTCACAAATACTTGAACGATATTTAGGTAGAGGTACAAGTTAATTTACTGTAAGTCCAATGTTGCTGGACGGGTTTTCTGTGACCAAGAGGCGACTAAACGAATGAGAAAACTTGCATTTACTGTGAGGACGCTGCCGTTTATCACTGCAAGGCTAAGTGGACCAGGTCCTTATATGTTCCTTTAATCAGCCTAAGGTCATTAAGTGGGAGCATCTCTACGGCATATGAGATCAACTCCTCAGAGATTTAAGACAGCAAGACAGCCCTGCAACGGAAAGTCAATATACCAATTTATCCGTAGAGGTCATAAATATTTGGCAAGGTCACAATGACTTACTGAATGCTGCCCTTCTTTTTTCTTTTCTTTTCTTTTTTAATCACACATTCGGGAAAAGCCTTTAATTTCCGCTCATAGGAATGCATAACATACTGTGAAGGTAACATTTCTCTTACTAGACTAGCGCCATAAGCAACAAAACCAATAGCAGCCATGTAAAATCCATAAGAGTGTTTTTAACTGCTGTATGTCAACACCGGTGAATGCCCTCGACTCTGAAGAAACTAAGCCTTACCGCAAATCTTGAGGGGCGCCTCAAGTTCCAGCAAGATTGGCTGGCTGAGGAAGATCTCCCGGGATTTGAGGCAGAGACCACGGATTTCATTCTCTGTCAGCTGAACATTTTTGCCAGGTCTGGAGCCTTTCACTGTGAGAGCAAAATGCCAAGAGTGAGAAGAAACACACTGGAAACAAAAAAGATGGACACAGTTATTATTCAAAGTAATTAGTTATAAAAGGAGTAGAAGAACTAACTATACAACTCCAAAGGAGAAAAAACTTTCATCACCATACCACTAAATCCACCTGCTTATTTTGTATAAGTCTTCTTTAGCCGCCATACAGCCCTTTGATGAACTGTGTTCTGACTACTTCTATCAGAACCTCCATGAACCTTTTCTACAATCCGTGCTACATTAGCCTTCTGTGGGATTGGACAACACGGGCTAGTTTATCGTCGCTCCAAACATGCATCAATGACCCTTAGGTGCTGATTGCCTTGCCTCTGGTTCTAGGAAAGCTATTCCCAAGACAACTCTAAGTAGGTAATAACCCCGGCAGATCGAAAGCCCAGCAAGGCCTGCAATTTCAGGATGTTCAAACTTAGTTTTCAAAAGATTACACCTGCCAAAGTCGCCTGGATTTTTAGGCTTATCCATTTTTCCTGCTTCCAGGCCTTATGTATCCCATCCTAAGGCAGGTGCCATTGTGACAATAAAATAGTATTATTCAGACTTCCCCTTAACTCATCACCTTAGTTAGCGGCTCTAATGTTGTGGATGATAGCTGTATGGACCATGGACATTCGGCACAATCTTATTTTAGTGTGCTGTTCGAAGTTCGATCTCTTTCTATTATATCAGGTCGTTTTCAGACAAATTCTGGAGCTGGTGTTTTTCTTGAATCGAGGAAAAATGCCCCCAGACACCGAGGAACACATTTGCACCATGCCTTCATTCATGGCATCTCTGAAAACTGGCAAAATATCTGATAGGAGACACGCCATCGAAAGCGCATATCAATAAAAAACGAGTTTTGTCAGCGACATAAATGTAGATAACTAGTGATACAAATAGATTAAAGGCTTTGACTCTCATGTTTAACAGTGTTTGAAATTTAACCCGACACAAACATTTAAGGCGGGAACAACAAACGTTAATTTACTGTGATGATGATATCTCTCCTAAATTTACGCCAATAGTCAATTAGAGTCTTGTGTTGGTGAGGAAGAAGCCAGAAATGAAGAGAAGCGCTCACATTGCATCGGTAGCTACCGTTGTCTCCCAGTTAGCTAAGATGGCTACCTTGGTGAATACATGTTGAGGGAGGTAATGTTACTATCTTACCTTCCAGCAGACGTTGTATAATGGAGTCGATGTTCAACTTGTCGGCTTCTGCCATGCTATCCCTCTAATATGGGTGGTTTAAAAAAAAACTCCTGTAAATTTAAGACGTGGTCGATGTAAACTGTCTACTAAGTAATCGTTAGCTCAACTAGTTAGCGTTAATCGGCTATCGTTAGCCCGCTAGCTGGCTAACCTTGGAGCAGAATTGGCAACCTCAAAACTCGAGGCTGGACGTTGGTATATTAAAAATGCAACGGCTGTCATGAACTTCAAAATACGACTTAGTCAATATTAGATATCCAAAACCAATGTAAGCTTTGGTCTTTTATCGTTTTTGTGCCGTGGATGGCAGCACCATGCCACCGACAAAAAAGACGAAGCGAGTGTTCGCTCAAACCGAGGTAGAACGGAAGAGGATGGATCGTTTCTGTGATCCTATTGGTCTGTTTTGGTAGCAGGCAGGTTTTCATGGAAGCACCCTTCTCTCAGATTGGTTGTTTTTACTGTCGGTAAGCATTGACTTCTCTCAAGCCACATTGTGAGAAGGAGAATCTTTCTTGTATAGGTGCCACTTTATACCTACCCTAAATGGAAGAATCGATCACGCTATGTCAGATAAAACGTGCCTGGCCTCAATCCCTCATTTTTCTCCGCATCACCCTGTCTGTTGCGCAGTAACGCGACACCCACGGAAGTGACCAATGTGGGATTGATGACGTATTCTGCATGACGCAATGTGCTCGCGTTTGGCAACATTCAGCGAGCGATTTATTCTAGAGTCAGGATGGCTTAGCTAGCTAGTTTCAACGTCACTGAGACAAACATGACTAAAAAAACTCTCATTAGTTTGTTTAAAATACGCCAAGTATACGTGAATTGACCATACAACCGCCTGACCATGAAGTTACTCCATAAAGACATCGAGAAAGACAATACCGGGTGAGTATTCAGCGGCTAATGCTAGCAGGCTAACCAGCATGCTATTAGCAGCTGATTGCTCAGGTGAAAACGTAGTGTATTTAAATGGACATGTGTGATCTACACTTGCAGGTACCAACAGAGTACACAGGTGTGTGTGGATGAACTTTTGTAGTTACGTACTAATGCGAATAACACAAATGATACACTTAATAATTCCACTGTGTGGATATCTTTTTCATTTGTATGTGTGAGCGTTTGACGCAATCTTAAGTATTCAAATAAAGATCGATAGTGTTACAGTTGATATACTCAGTATAATCGAAGTAACTGCTTGGGTACCGGTGTGACTGAGCATTTACCAAATTGGTTGTAAATGTTTACGTTTTAAAGATACACCTGCGCGTGCGCACACACAGCAACACAAAGGACACTAATTCAGACATGTCTCCAACTTCTACAGCCAGGTGACTCTGATGCCAGAGGAGGCAGAGGACATGTGGCACACCTACAATCTGCTGCAAGTGGGGGACAGCCTGAGAGCCTCCACTATAAGGTAATCACTGGCTTCTGTTGGAAACTACACACCAAACTATCAGACAGTTTTTCAGCATCCTGCAGGTAGTTTGCCTGGTAGTTAGTTGTTGCACTGCAGACATTGTAAGGCCACATCTCTCTTGGCCTTCACTTATCAGGATTTCATTCCCATTGGCTGATAAGGATTCAAATCTGACACAATTGTATTGTTTGAATAGTATGATAAGTGTAAACAACTCATGATTTAGTTTCCACAAGTCTTTATCGCAACCACTTATCTTATTTAGTACAAACATGTTGTATTCAATGCATCCAGCTTCATTTATTTTTTTTAGCAGTGTGACACATCTGGCACAGGGGGTTGCAAAGAAGGCTAAAAATGACTTGGTCTTTCTCCAACCCTCACAGCCATAAAATGTTCATATTAACCTCAGCTGCACATTTTGATCATAATGGGAACCTAGTCATGTTTAATATGCTTTGAAATTTTGCAATTTCTGTCAAAATGGAAAGAATATAAGACTACAAACATTTGATTTATGTTCTGATCAAGTACACAATATATTTATACACTGGTTAGTAGTACCTGCCAATGGTAGTTTAAGGAAGTACAACTGGTTAACTGGTAACTTGTGCTGAGTTTAGGTTAGACCCTGTTGTCCCGTCCCACGGAAGAGCAAATCTAGCACAATTGGCTGAGAAGTTTAATGCTGGCTCTGACAGAAAGATGTCAAAACACACACTGCATTGTGGAGTCGTTATGGGCTTAAAAAAAAGGAGACCTGCACGATATTAGATGGTTGTTGGAATGTCATAGCTGATCAGTTGATACCATATAACCACTGCGACCATGTTGTAGCTGTATTTGGCTGTAGCTC
The DNA here is from genome assembly GCA_037951165.1 of Lophius americanus. NCBI lineage: Eukaryota > Metazoa > Chordata > Actinopteri > Lophiiformes > Lophiidae > Lophius > Lophius americanus. The sequence goes on from JBBDHG010000181.1 coordinate 117,193, forward strand.
AACATGAATATGGAGGTATAATGTTTCCAACACTCCAGTGAAGCTCTTACGCCAGTGTCAAGCCCTTCATCTATATTTAGGTATTAAATATAGATGAATATATATTTAAGTGTATTTAAGTCCACCTGTGTTTGCTAAGGATTGTCCTTGCTTTTCACTTTTTCCACTATTCCCCCCCCTCCCCCCTCGGTGACTGTTTTGTTCTCAGACAGACACACAGAACTTTCCATCATAATCTCAACCAAATACCCATTCCCCTGTTCCCACAGGAAGGTGCAGACAGAGTCCACCACTGGAAGTGTGGGCAGCTCCAGGATTCGGACTACGCTGACCTTATGCGTGGAGACTATCGACTTTGACTCACAGGCCTGCCAGTTGAGAGTAAAGGGCACCAACTTAGAGGAGAACCAGTATGTCAAGGTGTGAACCAGCTGACAGCTGCAGAAATGTCAGATGTATCATTATTAACATTTTCAAGCAGAGCTGTGAGAGTAGACTAATTAAAGGATATTCCAATTTAGATAAAAACACTTTTGAGTAATTGGATATGATTGCATTTGTTGATTGTGTCTGATGAGGAGTAAGTATCTCACTCCATTTGACAGTCAGTTGTTTTTCAAACCTCATAAGGTTAGATATTATGTGTCGTTTGACAAACATGTTATTTTACGTGGGGTGGGGAATGTGGACAGTAGAGACTATCACTGAACTTTATACAGTATTTGTAGCGCGATACAATAGCAGTTTGTTTTCTTGCACTGATGTCTGACTGATCGTCTCTGACGTTTTCTTTAATCTCCTGCAGACACACTGTCGGTTTGTCTTACTTTGAACTCACGTCTTATATAAGACATCAAATCTGTTCTCTCCTTCTTTATCAGATGGGGGCCTACCATACTATCGAGCTGGAGCTTAATAGGAAGTTCACCCTGGCTAAAAAGTGCTGGGACAGCATTGTGCTGGAAAGAATTGGTAAGCAGCTGCTATTGTTTCCATTTGGCTGATATTTCAATTTGTTTTATTCATTCAGAGCGGCTGTAACACTTCCCTCCCACTCATTCTTGTGTTTGCTTGAATGCACCACTCACTTCCCACTTGCATGACAACCACCCGCCTATGTAAACACGAAGTAACTTGTTGGCCAGAGAGAATTTTATGGGCGGTAACATCGGGACATCCAGCTTGTAAACCTTGGCCTTCATCTCCTTATACTAATAAAGGGTCATTCCTTGTATTTCATTCAGATTTGCTAACAGACTAATAATAGTTCTCTTGAAAGAGTATCTGTGAAGAGTATCCAAGTGTGAACAGGATTTTTCTCGTCTGACCCAATAAACCCGACCGTGGAAACACAGAATTCCATATTTGGAGACGTTTGCTTGTTGTGATGAGCTCATCCTGCTTTTCTCACAGACTGTTCCAGACTGTGAGTTTGGTTTTAATGCAGCCAGTAACCTCGAAATCTGAGTTTGTGCAGAAATAGATTCACATGTTTTGACCCTGAGGAGGCACTTTGTGAGTCTAGCCAATGTAGTTAAAACCACACAGGGAGCCGCGATGTCAAATACATTCTCTCAGATACTGAAGAGTGAAGGTCATGTTCCAGGATAAAACCGGTTTAAAGGGTTAGATTATAGCTTGTAGAATTATTTTGTATATGTAACACATTCCTGTGAAACTGCTGGTCCAGAAAAGCTGGGAAATGAAAGTAAACCTTAATTAAAACAGAGTCAATATTTGCTTATCCTTTCTGATATTTACTAGATTAAAAACGGTAATAAAAAAAAAGGCAACTCATTAATTATTTTCTTGAGTTAACAGCTCCATTAATGTTATCCCTGTTCCAGTTCCAGCTTTGGTCACAATGTTCTCTGGTTGGTCTGTTCTGTGCAGTATTTTAGGAACGCCTGAGGGATTTTCTACATTATTGACCCAAATTCCATTTTGGACTCTGTAACTGGATTAAACTCATTAGACTCATTCTGGTGGTTAAAGGTCACTTTGACATTATGGAACACTTATTGATTTTACCACAAATCAAGAATATTACTAATGATTAATACGATTTCACATTATCACCTAATAGGATAAAATAATAAAAAATAATTACAATAATTGAAATTTTATGCACAAAAGGGCAAATGTCATTTTCTACGTCACATTTATTGTGTCACATGGTTGGGGCTGAATTAGTGACACAGATATTAGCGGTCCACCTGGAGTCTGTGATGATTGTGTAGAATCTTCTGTGTGCCGGGCTGGAGGTGTGTGTGTGAAACGTCCATGTCTGAATATGAAACTATTTATTGGAATCATACGCGGTACTCTAAATGAGGGCTGAGAAAATAATCCTGGTAAGATCTATCTATTCAGTCAGTCTGATCTCGATTCTCTAATGTAACGATTCTCCTGCATTTTCATTTGGAACATCAGCTGCATCACAAACGGGGCTCCTACCTTCTCCCCCAACGAGAGAGAGAGAGAGAGAGAGAGAGAGAGAGAGAGAGAGAGAGAGAGAGAGACAGAGAGAGAGAGAGAGAGAGAGAGAGAGAGAGAGAGAGAGAGAGAGAGAGAGAGAGAGAGAGAGAGAGAGAGAAATGCACAAGAGAAGTTATTTAGACAAACCTTCTTGAGACATTTCTAATGGCCGATTCTGCCCTCAGAGCAGGCGTGTGATGCAACCCAGAAGGCCGACGTGGCAGCTGTCGTGATGCAGGAGGGTCTGGCCAACCTGGTCCTGGTGACCCCCGCCATGACTCTGCTTCGTGCAAAAGTGGAGCTCACCATTCCTCGCAAGAGACGGGGAAGCTGCACTCAGCACGAGAAGGTAGGTCAGCTTTTGGAGAGAGGGCGGCGGCGTGAGACAAAGAGATGGAGGATCGTCTGAGAGAGAACGGAGTCTTAAAAATGTTTGAGCGCCGGTTCAGCAGCTGATGACGAGACAAGCCCCCCACTCTTTTAGCGTGCATTCTTCATAATTGACCTGGTTCAGATTAGAAGCGCTATGAAGACAATAATGAGACAGATAGTCTACATTTTACAATTTATAGTGAGATGTATCTGAAGAACCCTTTGAGATCCTCTTAAACCAGCGGGATACTCAGAAAAGCTCACAGAGACTAATATTCCCCTCGTCCCTACAAGTCCAGCCACAAAATGTTTGAAGGTGTTCCTTAAGTCTTTGACTCGTGTCCAAACACGGTTGTGTGGACCAGAAGCATCGGACCCGCCTCCCCATCATGACCTAGGAGTATGTGGTGGTCTCTGCTGAGCGGCCATCCAAACATCGTCTTCTCTTTAGTGTGTGTTTGATGTGCGTCTCTCTGATGTCACACAACATCCAGCATCGCGGCGCCTTCCTGTTTTTGTATTCAGTCATGAGCAAATTTTACGAGTTCCAAAGTATTTTAATGACGTCAGAGTCTCATTGTGGGAACTTGTTGTTCTTGTTTTTTTCTCTTGGTCTGTTTGTCTGTTTTCAGGCTCTGGAGAGATTCTATGAGGCTGTGATGCAGGCTATTCTTCGCCACATCAACTTTGACTGTAAGTCAGCTGTGTGGAGACACACACCCGCACACACACACACACCAACACACACTCACGCACACCAACACACACTCACACACACACATATCTCACACACACACACACACACACACACACACGCTCCCACACCTCTACAGCGTGTGTTTTTGTCATGGCAGCTGTTTATTATTGTTTGCGTCTTACATATTTAATGTCTGTGAGGAGAAGTCGGGGGACTTTAGATGTGGATAACTCTTCCTCTCTGTCTCGTAGTGGTGAAGTGTATCCTGGTGGCCAGCCCAGGGTTCGTGAAGGACCAGTTCATCACCTACATCTTCAAAGAGGCGGTTCGACAGGACAACAAGATCCTGCTGGAGAATCGACCCAAGTTCATGCTGGTCCACTCGTCGTCGGGTCACAAGTACTCGCTCAAAGGTACGGGCCGGGCCGGTGGGCTCCGAGAACGTAAGGATCCGTCGCGTCGCGAGCTGAAACCTGAATTCCGTCTGTTTTCCAGAAATCCTCTGCGATCCCACGGTGACCAGCAGACTCTCTGACACCAAGGTAACTTTCTGTCGCTGGTTTTCATTTCCACCTTTGATGAGGGATTTCTCTCCCGCTGAAGCCCCCTCCCTTTAACCCTCAGGCAGCAGGAGAGGTGAAGGCCCTGGAGGATTTCTACAAGATGCTGCAGCACGAGCCCGACCGAGCCTTCTACGGGTGAGTCACGACGGATCGGCGCCGCCGGCCACTCCTCTTCAGTCCCCCTGATAAAACGATAACCTCTCTGTCTCTGCTCCTCTCAGTCTGGCTCATGTGGAGAAAGCCGCTGAAGCCCTCGCCGTCGACACCTTGTTGATTAGCGATAAGCTGTTCAGGTACGCACCCAGAGAGACGTTTTGTTCTGACACCCATCTGTGGGTGGAGCACATGTGAGTGGGTGAAGGAGCCGCCGCTGAGATGAATGTTTAACCGCCGACAGCCAACATTTTCTACAGTTTATCCAGCCCTGGTTTAAAGTAGATGTAATCAACACATGAAGAACCGCCTCCACAATCATCCAAAGATGAGAGAATCATCCAAAGATAAGGGAATCATCCAAAGATGAGAGAATCATCCAAAGATGAGAGAATCATCCAAAGATGAGAGAATCATCTCAAGATGAGAGAATCATCTCAAGATGAGAGAATCATCTCAAGATGAGAGAATCATCTCAAGATGAGAGAATCATCTCAAGATGAGGGAATCATCTCAAGATGAGGGAATCATCCAAAGATGAGAGAATCATCCAACGATGAGAGAATCATCCAACGATGAGAGAATCATCCAACGATGAGAGAATCATCCAACGATGAGAGAATCATCCAACGATGAGAGAATCATCCAACGATGAGAGAATCATCCAACGATGAGAGAATCATCCAACGATGAGAGAATCATCTCAAGATGAGAGAATCATCTCAAGATGAGAGAATCATCCAAAGATGAGAGAATCATCTCAAGATGAGAGAATTATCCAACGATGAGAGAACCATCCAAAGATGAGAGAATCATCCAAAGATGAGAGAATCATCCCAAGAGGAGAGAATCATCTCAAGATGAGAGAATCATCCAAAGATGAGAGAATCATCTCAAGATGAGAGAATCATCTCAAGATGAGAGAATCATCCAAAGATGAGAGAATCATCCAAAGATGGGAGAATCATCCAAAGATGAGAGAATCATCTCAAGATGAGAGAATCATCTCAAGATGAGAGAATCATCCAACGATGAGAGAACCATCCAAAGATGAGAGAATCATCCAAAGATGAGAGAATCATCCAAAGATGAGAGAATCATCCCAAGAGGAGAGAATCATCTCAAGATGAGAGAATCATCCAAAGATGAGAGAATCATCTCAAGATGAGAGAATCATCTCAAGATGAGAGAATCATCTCAAGATGAGAGAATCATCCAAAGATGAGAGAATCATCCAAAGATGGGAGAATCATCCAAAGATGAGAGAATCATCCAAAGATGAGAGAATCATCTCAAGATGAGAGAATCATCCAAAGATGAGAGAATCATCTCAAGATGAGAGAATCATCTCAAGATGAGAGAATCATCCAAAGATGAGAGAATCATCCAAAGATGAGAGAATCATCCAACGATGAGAGAATCATCCAACGATGAGAGAATCATCCAAAGATGAGAGAATCATCTCAAGATGAGAGAATCATCTCAAGATGAGAGAATCAGCCAAAGACTAGAGAATCATCCAAAGATGAGAGAATCATCTCAAGATGAGAGAATCATCTCAAGATGAGAGAATCATCTCAAGATGAGAGAATCATCCAAAGATGAGAGAATCATCTCAAGATGAGAGAATCATCCAAAGATGAGAGAATCATCCAAAGATGAGAGAATCATCTTTAGAGAATCATCTCAAGATGAGAGAATCATCTAAAGATGAGAGAATCATCTCAAGATGAGAGAATCATCCAACGATGAGAGAATCATCCAAAGATGAGAGAATCATCCAACGATGAGAGAATCATCCAACGATGAGAGAATCATCCAACGATGAGAGAATCATCCAACGATGAGAGAATCATCCAAAGATGAGAGAATCATCTCAAGATGAGAGAATCATCTCAAGATGAGAGAATCATCCAAAGATGAGAGAATCATCCAAAGATGAGAGAATCATCTCAAGATGAGAGAATCATCTCAAGATGAGAGAATCATCTCAAGATGAGAGAATCATCTCAAGATGAGAGAATCATCTCAAGATGAGAGAATCATCTCAAGATGAGAGAATCATCTCAAGATGAGAGAATCATCTCAAGATGAGAGAATCATCCAAAGATGAGAGAATCATCCAAAGATGAGAGAATCATCCAACGATGAGAGAATCATCCAACGATGAGAGAACCATCCAAAGATGAGAGAATCATCCAAAGATGAGAGAATCATCTCAAGATGAGAGAATCATCCCAAGAGGAGAGAATCATCTCAAGATGAGAGAATCATCCAAAGATGAGAGAATCATCTCAAGATGAGAGAATCATCTCAAGATGAGAGAATCATCCAAAGATGAGAGAATCATCCAAAGATGAGAGAATCATCCAAAGATGAGATGAGAATCCAAAGATGAGATGAGAATCCAAAGATGAGATGAGAATCCAAAGATGAGAGAATCATCCAAAGATGAGAGAATCATCCAAAGATGAGAGAATCATCCAGAGATGAGAGAATCATCCAAAGATGAGAGAATCATCCAAAGATGAGAGAATCATCCAACGATGAGAGAATCATCCAACGATGAGAGAATCATCCAACGATGAGAGAATCATCTCAAGATGAGAGAATCATCTCAAGATGAGAGAATCATCCAAAGATGAGAGAATCATCTCAAGATGAGAGAATCATCCAACGATGAGAGAACCATCCAAAGATGAGAGAATCATCCAAAGATGAGAGAATCATCCCAAGAGGAGAGAATCATCTCAAGATGAGAGAATCATCCAAAGATGAGAGAATCATCTCAAGATGAGAGAATCATCTCAAGATGAGAGAATCATCCAAAGATGAGAGAATCATCCAAAGATGGGAGAATCATCCAAAGATGAGAGAATCATCTCAAGATGAGAGAATCATCCAACGATGAGAGAACCATCCAAAGATGAGAGAATCATCCAAAGATGAGAGAATCATCCAAAGATGAGAGAATCATCCCAAGAGGAGAGAATCATCTCAAGATGAGAGAATCATCCAAAGATGAGAGAATCATCTCAAGATGAGAGAATCATCTCAAGATGAGAGAATCATCTCAAGATGAGAGAATCATCCAAAGATGAGAGAATCATCCAAAGATGGGAGAATCATCCAAAGATGAGAGAATCATCCAAAGATGAGAGAATCATCTCAAGATGAGAGAATCATCCAAAGATGAGAGAATCATCTCAAGATGAGAGAATCATCTCAAGATGAGAGAATCATCCAAAGATGAGAGAATCATCCAAAGATGAGAGAATCATCCAACGATGAGAGAATCATCCAACGATGAGAGAATCATCCAAAGATGAGAGAATCATCTCAAGATGAGAGAATCATCTCAAGATGAGAGAATCAGCCAAAGACTAGAGAATCATCCAAAGATGAGAGAATCATCTCAAGATGAGAGAATCATCTCAAGATGAGAGAATCATCTCAAGATGAGAGAATCATCCAAAGATGAGAGAATCATCTCAAGATGAGAGAATCATCCAAAGATGAGAGAATCATCCAAAGATGAGAGAATC
>JBBDHG010000181.1:130000-172500 GCA_037951165.1 Lophius americanus
ACTTCTAAAGAGTTTTTAAAGTTATTTTTCACAGTTCTGAGAACATTACAGACCGGCCCACCAGTGTGGGCATCCTTCAACCTTTTATCATGAATTTAAATTATAATTTTTAAGTTTATTAAAAATTATAATTTTTAATAAAATTATAATTTTATTAAAATAATTTTATTATTGATTTCCAAAAAGATATTTTTCTTTTTGGAAATCATCTTTTACGCAGCATTTCAAATAAAAATAATCTGTTAACAGAAGTGACATCACAACATCGCTATTGCTGCCTTTGTTCCTTTGGGTGGAGCTTGGGGCTCAGTGGGCTTAACAGAGACACTGAAGTGGAAGACCAGTGGCTACAGAGTATCAGAGTGATGCTCAGTTTGTTGGAGTTGTCGGTAGATTTAGAGGCCGGCAGTAACTCCAGCATTAATGCATGGATTTTTCATAAACCTTGGGTTCTGTTGTGCTTCGGAGGTTTGCGTTCTAGTCTTAAGGTGGTTCCTTGGGCGTTTCCAGGACCAGCAGGAGATAAATAACTGGATGTAGACCAGCAGGGAGACCTGAGCTGCACACTGAGACTAATTCCCTTCACTTCCCCTCAGTAAGACTGTTAGGCTTAATGAACTTAGGAGAAAGCCCAGGAGAAAATGGAGCAGGAAGATTCAAAAGTTCATGTTTCTGCACAGTTACATCTCTGTTTGTTTTTTGTGTGTTGACTTATTATCAAATATTCCGTTTAATGAAATATAAATGAAATAAAAACATATTTACACATTTCCAGAATCTATGAATTGGTTTATATCCATGACGGTTTCCCATATCTCACATCCACAGGTGAACAATGTCCGGCCGTCCCACACCTGAAGGCCATGTGAGCAGTGGGACATTTCCAGGGTGAGGATTCCCGGGGCAGATTACAGCTAATACCCCGTTTCCTCATTACACTCTTGGAAGAATGCTTATAACATAAGCGAGAGTCCTCCCGGTCAGGGTTTAATAAACAGGAAGTGATTGATGTGCATTCAAGAGAAGAAAAACCATCTTCTATCCGTGGGACCTGCAGGACTTACCGTGGGTGTAGATGTTGCCCAGCTCATTGTGCATGTAGAAGACGCTCCTGAGACACTCGTGGGCCGAGGACACCGGCCGGTAACCCGTCAGGACGTATCTGTTGAACTGCAGGTGCGTCGGGGTCTTTGTGAGCTCCAGCAGCCGTGGTCCTTTGCAGAGCCCCATCCCGACTTCCTGCAGGTGATGCCCTCACACCTAGGTTCCTCCACATTTACATCCTACAGGAGGCCACACTCAGAACCCTGACAGGCGGCCGGGACTGAGACTGTGGCCCTCGTAACCAACATTGGACAGGTGTCATTCTAAGCACGCAACCTGTTGAGCTGGCAAAGTGGGATGCTTTCAGATGGACCAATCAGCAGAGGGTTCTTATCCCTAATCTGGGGTAATCCCCACAAAAAGACATGTGCGCTAGGGCAGCTGCTCCGTGTCATCCTTAGAACACACTCACCTCCACTTAGTGGGGAGCATAGATATCTTTTCCCTGCACACATGATCCATTCTCGTGTCCAGCCCTGCCGCAGTCAGAACCATCAGAGGATGGTTCTGACTATCAGCGCTGATAATTCAAGCACTATTAAACCTACAGGATCAAACTGTTCTGTCCAAAACTAAATGTAAAGACACACAAATGAGTTTTCCACTGATTGTGTTTTTTAATCAAATACTGTACAATCAAAGATTCTCGGCATTAGTAGTAAAAAAAAAAAATATTCCCTTGCATAATAAATTATACCAGTTTAAATTCTACAGGATTATTTTGAGACGCTCCATATCTCCAGCAAACACACTTCCACATGTAGAGTAAACAGGAAGAGCAGGAACAGAAAGAAAAGGCAAGAAATTAAAAATACATTATATCTCTAGAATGTCTTACAAACAACAGCGGAATAAGAAAAACAGACGATCCTACAGACAGAAGAAAGTAGGAAACACGCAGAGAGATGATACAAGTCGTCCGCCGCAGGTTTAACCTGTGGGCAGAAAAGAATCCAGAGTTAAGACCAGACGCTGGGAAATGAAAGATACTCAAACTACGTTAAAGCTGCTCTGACCTTGATAGCCACTGTTTCCAAAGAAGCCATTCAGATCATGTTTGTTCTTGGCTCCTGAGGAGAGGAAGGATGGAGACTGTCATACAGAGAGATCTAGTCTATACAGATAGATCTACAGTCTATACAGATGGATCTACAGTCTATACAGATGGATCTACAGTCTATACAGATGGATCTACAGTCTATACAGATGGATCTACAGTCTATACAGATGGATCTACAGTCTATACAGATAGATCTAGTCTATATAGATAGATCTACAGTCTATACAGATAGATCTACAGTCTATACAGATAGATCTAGTCTATACAGATGGATCTACCGTCTATACAGATAGATCTACAGTCTATACAGATGGATCTACAGTCTATACAGATAGATCTACAGTCTATACAGATGGATCTACAGTCTATACAGATAGATCTACAGTCTATACAGATGGGTCTACAGTCTATACAGATGGATCTACAGTCTATACAGATAGATCTACAGTCTATACAGATAGATCTACAGTCTATACAGATGGGTCTACAGTCTATACAGATAGATCTACAGTCTATACAGATAGATCTACAGTCTATACAGATGGATCTACAGTCTATACAGATAGATCTACAGTCTATACAGATAGATCTACAGTCTATACAGATGGGTCTACAGTCTATACAGATAGATCTACAGTCTATACAGATGGATCTACAGTCTATACAGATGGATCTACAGTCTATACAGATGGATCTACAGTCTATACAGATGGATGTACAGTCTATACAGATGGATCTACAGTCTATACAGATGGATCTACAGTCTATACAGATAGATCTAGTCTATATAGATAGATCTACAGTCTATACAGATAGATCTAGTCTATACAGATAGATCTACAGTCTATACAGATAGATCTACAGTCTATACAGATGGGTCTACAGTCTATACAGATGGATCTACAGTCTATACAGATAGATCTACAGTCTATACAGATAGATCTACAGTCTATACAGATGGGTCTACAGTCTATACAGATAGATCTACAGTCTATACAGATGGATCTACAGTCTATACAGATAGATCTACAGTCTATACAGATAGATCTACAGTCTATACAGATAGATCTACAGTCTATACAGATGGATCTACAGTCTATACAGATAGATCTACAGTCTATACAGATGGATCTACAATCTATACAGATGGATGTACAGTCTATACAGATGGATGTACAGTCTATACAGATGGATCTACAGTCTATACAGATGGATGTACAGTCTATACAGATGGATGTACAGTCTATACAGATGGATGTACAGTCTATACAGATGGATGTACAGTCTATACAGATGGATGTACAGTCTATACAGATGGATGTACAGTCTATACAGATGGATGTACAGTCTATACAGATGGGTCTACAGTCTATACAGATGGATCTACAGTCTATACAGATGGATGTACAGTCTATACAGATGGATCTACAGTCTATACAGATGGGTCTACAGTCTATACAGATGGATCTACAGTCTATACAGATGGATGTACAGTCTATACAGATAGATCTACAGTCTATACAGATGGATCTACAGTCCAGACACTATATATGACTGAAGATCTACTTTTTTGTTGCTGTTTTTATTGTTGTTCTGGATACAGGAGCCCGTGATCCTGTATAAAGAATGTAACAGAATGACCTTGAACTCGATGAACTCGTGAGCCTCTCTGACTTTAAAGACATTGTGGAATCCATTCATAATTATAAATGTTTAATTGATTCTGAGTTTGGTTCTGCTGCATGTCGGGTTTGGACTCTGCCGCTGGGACTGAGGGTTATTTTGAGTCTCTCTTGTAAAGGAGATTTTAGTGTCTGTGGGATAACCTGCTGAAGTAAAGGTCCAATCAAATGTCATATTAAATGAAATGTTAAAGTGGAACAGAACATCTGGAGTAACTGTCTGGATGTAATCGCAGTCATACAGTGGAATCGGACTGATCCTTTGTTTTGTCGCCTGTTCCTGATTCTCCAGAGTGGATTTAAAGGCAGTGATACCTAAACCGGTGTGAGACTTACCTTTGTGGTGGAAATGAAGCTTGAGGTGCTGCTGAATGTGAATCTGGCGCGGCAGCTGCTGCTGCTGCTGCAGGTCGTCAGGTTGCTCCTGCGTCTCGGAGGAATACTGCGTCTCGGAGGCGGGTGTGGCGTAGAGGGCGGGGCTAGCGGTACCCGCCGAATCCGGCAGGTTCTCCGCATGCGCTCCAGGTACCAGATGGGGATTGAAGGAGGACTCCACTGGGAGGTCGGACGGGACGGAGGCGTAGGACTCGGTGGGACTTCCTGAGATGAAAAAATGTGTAAGACCCAGAATCCCTTTCTTCTCAGTGGATGTTATTATTCTTGGGATGTAATTTCTTATCCAGTTTTACCTTCTGGCTGCACTTGTCCATTTATATAACCAACATCTGAAATCAGAATGAAAAGTTAAACATAACCAGCCACAAAACAAAATAAGTATGAATACACGCTATACCCACCGTAGCCCCCCATGGAGACCCCCTCAGCCTCCGCTGGTGGAGTCGACACCCCGCCATTCACTAGGAGGTGAAATGGAAACAAACAGGAGTTAAAAATGGGAGTCAAGAGAAGATCCCAGCTTTGAATCGTCTTAGTCTCCTCTGACGAACCGTAGGATTTCCCAGCAGCCACTGGTTCAAGGGGCAGAGACTCGAAGGCTAAACCCGCCGCATCTGCCGGAGACACAAAATCACCTGATGTAGAAATCACCTGTGCATTTCTAACACAACATGTGAGAAACTACTTCACAGGAGTGAAACCAAACGGATGTAAAAGGTTCTGGAGGAGGTTTCTCTGGTGGTCCATCGGTCTCACCGTACTGGCCCGTCACTTCTCCATCCTGTCCTTGAGGGCCGGGCTGATACGGGGACCCGGCGAAACCTGGAAGGTAAAGAACTATTAGACCAGCGTGAAATACTCAAAGTTCCACCGCTTATATCCTTAGAAGTAAACAGATAGAACGTAAAGAGAGAATTGCTTTTTTTTTCAATTCATGTATATAAACATAAACATAATTCAGAAACCGCCTCAAACTAAATGCTAACGTAGCATCAACCAAATCCAGATGTTGAAGCGTTTACCATATTTTCCTGTAGATTTGGCGTCGGGGCTGAAACCGGCAGCTTGAGCTTCATAAGGCATTCTCCCATAACCTGTCAGAGAGATGAAGAGGCCGAGGAAGAGGACAAATACCTTTAGCTGGAGAAGAGTTCATAGGAAACAAACACAGCACGAATTAGTAAAGGTATTCATTCACCATATTTGCCAGCGGCATTTCCATTAGCACCAAAACTGAGGAGCTGACCGCCGTTGGGGAAGCCGCCGTATCCTGAGCAGAAGAAGGGAAATCAGAAGAGGTGAAAACGCCTCCTCACACCTGCTGGTGAAAAGGAGCTGCTGACGGCCGACAGTAGTTTTCATTTCATCTGTAGCTTAGCTGCTGTAGCGCAGACAGTGTTTGTTCTCACACACTTTCTAGGTGCGTGATCAGGCTGAATAATCAGAATAAGTGGTTTCTCCAGGTAGATTGATGATGTCATTCTATCCACCTGTCCAGTTTACCTGCGTCCGTCTTGTTCTTTTCTTAAACGAGCCGTTTGTTTCGTGGACGATGAGACGCTGGTAGGGAATGTGTGCGGATTCATCAGACTGATAATATTTGCTTCTATTGATGCTAAGGGGACTATACCCATCAGCCATAACATTGAGACCCCCAAACCACTCTGCGTTGTACTGAGTGGTCCGACAGCTCTCTGTCAGAACTTAGTGTTAACTTCTTCAGCAGTTTACTGAAATAGGATCATAGGCACCCCAGGGTCAATGACCATGGAACCAGTCGTCCCTGCTGAGACCCTCCTTACGTAGGTTATAATCACTGCAGACTGGAAACACCCAACATGACCTTGAGTTTTGGAGATGCTCGGACCGGGTCATCCAGCCATCATACACTGACTATCGTAAAAGACATTACTATGCTTACATTTGCTCATTTTTCCTGGTTCCAGGACATCAACTTTGAAGAGAAGAAGTTAATTCTCTGCAAGTAATACATATAATATAATCTACCGATGTCTTCTGACTTCAGGTCAGTGGTTATAATGTTATGGCGGATCAGTGTATGAGTACAGAGTGGTATAAAGATTCAAGTGAACATTCATGAACTATCAAGTGAAAGGAATATAATAGGATGGAAAAACAGACGTACCATGATGTCCTCCTGCGTTGAGTCCAGCGCCGGGGGCTTGTCCCCCAAACTGTAACCCGCCGATGCCTGAATGACATCACAGGCAGCAGAGGAACACCGGTCGGTGAATTAACCTCATGAATACACCTCGCTCTTCCTTTCAGCGCTCTCTCAGACTGAAGCGATGGATTATGATCAGCAGACACTCACCGTACTTTGTGCCGGCGTCCGCGGCGGCTCCCAGCGGCAGGCCGTCATAACCGAAACCGCCAAGTCCTGTGGCGTTGGAGAAAGTTTATCACATCTGAATATGTATTGACGAGGGGATTTTGTGAGTAGCATTGCGTTGATAAAGATTGTAAAGAAGGATTGTTGAACATACCACCATACATGCTGCCCAACTTTCCATTTGGGGCGAGGCCCGCGGACTGAAGCTCAAACGGGTTCATACCTGCATCAGTACCAGAGAAATGACTTTTACAGCCTGAGATGGATAAACAGATGCTACATTACTTCTATCGCCTCTAATCTAGCTGGGTTCAGACTTTTGAGTAGATGTTTGTTCCATCCCTCAGAACAGGAACCTCTGTAAAGATTCTGTCTGGTGTCGCCTGTAGAACTAGAGCTAAATCAACAATAACGGATCGTTTCCACCGTCTGGTTGTTCGTGCCTTGCTGATCTACTTTGTTTTGTCTATATGCCACACCCACATTCATACCTGACCTACCGTTAGCAGCGGGGACACCTTGGCCAAAACCTGCAGAAAGAGGAAACACAAATGAAATTGTTGCAGAGAGATAATTAAATGTTTTTAAGCAGATTTCATGTAACAGGACTTACTCGCGTAGTCGGGCCGCAGCCCAGCAATGTAGCCATGTCCATAACCTGCAAGAAACACATGATGATGTTCTCCAGCGCAGCAGCAAGTACAAGAGTGTGAGTCACGGCGAGCTACATCCGGTCCTGGATTCTAAACATGGAGGCCTACCTGAGTTGGACTTGCCTCCTTCAGCCAGACTCGGATTTCCTGAGAAAGAAATGTAGGAATTTAAGTTAAAGCTTTGAGGATTGTCTTCTGTTGGTCCAGATTCAGCCCACAGAGCTCAGGCCCTTCTTGCTGTTCCAAAGATCTAAAGGTGACCTTTGCCATCAGGGCGCCGCGGCGTTGGAACGACCCGCCTGAGGAGACGAGGCTCGCAGGATCCGTTACTTCATTCAAGTCACTTCTTACAAAGCATTTCTGTGGACTTACTTACCTGTGAATGTTTTCCTTGTTTCCATCTATTCTTCTTTTTTTCTTTTACTTTGCATTTGAATACTTTTTTATAAACCATCTTTGATCTTTAAACCGTACCCTTCATTTTTCCGCTCCTTCCTATTAATATAATGATGAGTCATCACACGACTCCATTGATTAAAAGACAGAGAGAGTAAAAGTAATGCACCTCCGTATGAATGTCCATCTCCATTTCCATATCCAGCTCCAAGGTGCGCTCCTTGTCCGTAAGCTGAGAGCACAGGAACATTATCAGAGAAAATCACCTCCTCCTCTCCTCCTCTCCTCCTCTCCTCCTCTGCACTGATCCTATCCCTGGAAAGAAACACTCACTGGGCTGCTGGGGTTTCCCTGCCTGAGGATATCCAAAGCCTGCAAACATGCAACCAGAGGCGCCACGAAAATAAACATCTGAGTCAAAGTGGACACCAAGAAAACACCGAAGCTCATTTTAGGTGATAGTAAATATTACCAGCTCCAAATCTGTCGCTGAGTCCCGGGTTTCCTCCTGGTCCATAACCTACGACAGACAAAGGTGTTCAGGGTTCACAGACGCCTCACAGCACAGACAACCTCATTTATCCTCATCGGGGAAATGTGGGCGTTGTATACACATATATACATCCTGTGACATCCTGTGACATCCTGTGACATCCTGTGAAATCATGTGACATCCTGTGACATCATGTGACATCCTGTGAAATCATGTGACATCCTGTGACATCATGTGACATCCTGTGACATCCTGTGACATCATGTGACATCATGTGACATGCCGTGAAGTCTAGGTAACTGTTCAATAACCTGGTTGGTTTGCTTTGGCTCCGCCTCCGTTTGAATATGCTCCTCCTGCAGAAGCACCATATCCTGCACAACACATAATTATCAAAGGAGTCATATATTATCCGTAGAATTCCTCCCAACATTCCACAGGTATGAATAAATGACGGAATATATACCATTGGGTGGAGCACCGTTTCCATCTGGAACACCGGCTCCGGCTCCGTAACCTTGAAACAACCAATCACAAACGAGGAGGGGCGGTTTCTAGCCAGAACGTGTTATAACGTGTTATTCATGAAATGAGTCACTGATGCACATTACCTTTAGTGTTTACGCCAGAGGACTCTCCAGTCACTCCATTATACCCTTAAACAACGATGACAAAGAGTGAAGGAATGAGTTTTAGGACGTCTGCCTTCAGTCTGTGTTTAACATTCAGTCCAGGTCCTGATGCAGCAGATTGAGGTTCCTGCTATGACAGTCTACCGCTGTGTTCTACCAAAACTAACTCTTCAGCGCTTCAAAGACTCCGTGTCAGTGAAAATACATCCTCCTAGCATTCAGGTGTGAGCCGCTCTCTACAACTGAGGCGGGAGTTTTGGCACATGGCGACTATAAGGAGTTAAACTTTAAAGAGTAAGTTTCACTTTACCAGGTCGAGGTATTTTGACCCACTGTCCATTTGGTTCTCCTGACGACCTGCAAGCTAGAAAACCGACATACACACACACACACACACACGCATGACTCATGTCCTTAAAACAAGCACAACAAAACAACAAAACAACAAAACAACAAAACAACAACAACACGAGAAAGAAGCTGTGTGTCATTAAAGCTCATCCTAACTTTGGGTTTAAGTTAGACTGAACTCTTTTTGATGATGCATCTGGATTTGTTCCAGGTTTGATTAAAATCATCAACCAAACTCTTTTTATCTTTTTTATTTATACATTCCCCAAAAGTCGGGATGTTATGGAAACATCATCCGTGTCTGTAGAGACTTCGTGTTAACGCGATAACTCAAAAACCATCCCACGGATCATTTTCAGTGCGAGGAAGAACTGGAGTGATTTTGGGGAAAGGGTGGTTGTATATTTCTAACACTAGGGGGGGTTTACCTTAAAAAACGTACAATATTAAAACAGCAAATAAATATTTGATTATTATTGGTGCACAAGTTTGGGTTTTTAAACACATGTTATTTACAGTGAAAACAGCTGGTGGTTTTAGAAATGGCTTCTGATGTGGACAAAATTAAGTAATGAATGAAGTATTTACCACGTAAATTTCCTCTACTTCATTTACCATTCATTCATTCTTTTACAGTGTGTGTTAGCGTGATGATAATTCTTCATCCTCTGAACAGCAGCAGAGCTGAGACTTGTGTTTAGAGAAGTAGGCCTACGCTGTCGTCCCAGACAACACGGGTTTGTCCCCGAAAAGTCCCAAATCCCCTGCGTTGCACAAGAAATCCTCCTGTTTGAACTCCTTAAATCAAATGCATCGAATGTGGAGAAAATCGGATCAACGGTTAGGAAGAAAAGTCGGGGAAATCCTCATTTTCATAAAAGAGCCCCCTCTAGTGGGTCAAATACGAACTACTGAAGTAATACACAACACATACCAGATCGATTATCTGCAATTAATCTGCACCATATCTGAAATAAATCGGACCGGATCGATTCGAAACTTTTGGAAATAAGGCTCAGTGTCAGAAACGTACGACTGACCTTTCTCAAAATGGATCCAGTTCTTCCTCGCAGTAAAGTCTATGCGGTATAACATTTGAAAATGATCCATGAAATGGTTTTGTAGTTATGTAGTTGACATGTAGGATCTGCGGCGGACGGGACATGACCATTCTGTAACAAATCCGACTCTTCGGGTTTAGAACCGTCAATCAGTCCGGGTGTTTTAAACGGAAATGTTGAGCTGACGGTACGAACCAAAAATGAAGGGATGATGAACGTAGTTACAGTTTGGAGGAGGGACAGGTATTCAGACGTTAAAGAGACAAATGTTCTTACCAGGTTTGGCCGGTTTAGTTCCCTGCGCCGTCATGATCGCCGCTCCTCCTCCGTTTCCTGAAAACCAGAGAGACACACTGACGGATCAGAGCCTTGGAAAAGATTCCCACTCAACGACTTCAAGGGTCCCAACAACGATGGGGAGTTGACCTTCACCTTCACCTCATGCACCGATACTGAATCACGACGATGAAGATCAGAACCTTTTAGCGTGGGTCACATGTCCAGTGTGGTTGGTCATCAGCCTAGAGTGAATTGGTTAATTCTAAAAGTTGCTCCATACATTAATAGAATAGTTTTGATGTTTTGGGAAACGTAGAACTCGACATCTTTGCAGTCTTGAATTCACAAAGGACCTTAGATGTTGATGGTTTCCTTCTGACCGAGCTCCTCAGACTTGGAGGGAACATGCGTCGTGGTTAAACCCATACATGAGCACTGGCTAACATTCTCTCTCCACCTCATGCCTAAAGACTTCTCTGTAAACAACCCGGTTGACTTCATCGTGATGCGTTTAGATACTTTATCAGGATGATGTAAAGAATGGAGTTAAATTCTTTTACGACAACATTTGACTGAATGCTAGCCAATAAACTTCTGCGCTTTAACTGACAACTTAGTGACGGCGTTAGGACAGACGGACGTTTGACTCCTCCTTCACATGCAGCTCAACACCACACATCCAGATTACCCGCCGCTCCACTTTCTCCTTTGACCCCGAGCTCGTCAGATTTCGCCTCGGGTTGACTTTTTATGTTTGCTTCTTGAGGGGCGTCCTCAGGCGCACCCACAGCCAGCACCTCCTCGGCCTCTACCTGTAGACGCCAACGTTTCAGGTACTGCTTTGGTTGTCAGGGGTTTGGTGCCTTCAAGGGCAGCGTTCCCCTCACTGGTGCCGTTTACCCCAAAATGAGACTCTGCCTCTGCACCTTTATGCTCAGGCACAGCACTTCCTGTCACATGACCTAGAGGCCATATATCTGATCAGCATTTACTGCATGAGCACATCTTTACCCCCAACACTTCCACAAACAGATCCACCAGAGGCACAAGGACTACCTCCACTCTGCCACCGATGATTGGCATCCTTTCAAAAGTCAAAACATCCTTATTTACCAATTCTACCGCCATTACCAACATCTGCTTACACGCTGAATGAGAGAAAGAAAGTGTGATGATGGAAAAAGGGTTTTGAACCTTTATACAATGCGACCCGACCTCGTATAAGAGTAAGAACATGGATGGATGAGTCATTCATGTTACACTGAGCAAACAGCGTCGCCACAGTCAGACTTGGACTATGTGAAAGAAGTTGCGACTGATTCTGAAATTTGAACGAGTCCTACGCCGTCGTCCACGACAGCAAGGGTCTATCCCTGAAAAGCCCCCAAATCTCCTGTGTGGTACCAGCAGCCCCCCTGAGTGATTGACTCTAATTGAATGTGGAGTTATGTCCTAAAACTGTTAATCCTCAATCCACCAATGTTTTTTTAAATTCTAAATCCATTTCGATCAAGTTAATATTTGACCATATCTTCATATTGTCGGGGTCAAACGATCATGAGACTTCTGCTTTTTGTTGTGATGACATCATGGCGAAACCCAGGAGTCTCAGAGGAAGTTTGGTTTCAGGTCACTTGCCTTGAGGAAGATCCGCTGCCGACTCTGGGGCCGGGTCCAATGGTGCAGAACCAGATGTGAGCGTCTTCACACCTGTGGTTGCTGGTTCAGGCGTGCCTTCAGGGGCAGGATATGGATCAGCGCCTTGAGGAAGTGGCTGTGCAGGTTCTGGTGTACCTTGCGGAATCAGCGGCGTCTCTTTGTAACTCTTTGCTTGAGGCACTGTTGGAGGCAGCTTGTGAAATCTATCTTGCGTGACCATGACGAGGATCCCACTGGTCGGCTCAGGAGCTACAGGTGAGGCTTCTTGCTGAGGTGTAAAAACCCTCTCTGGTTCTGCACTCGGCTGCACGGGGGCGGGAGAGCCACCTTTTGAGGTCTTTCCATTGAATGCAGCTTCAGCAGCAGCCGCTTCAGCTTCAGCAACGGCAGCAGCTTCAGCTTCAGCTTCAGCAGCAGCAGCAGCTTCAGCTTCAGCAGCTTCAGCAGCAGCAGCTTCAGCAGCAGCAGCTTCAGCAGCAGCAGCTTCAGCAGCTTCAGCAGCAGCAGCTTCAGCAGCAGCAGCTTCAGCAGCAGCAGCAGCAGCAGCAGCAGCTTCAGCAGCAGCAGCTTCAGCAGCAGCAGCTTCAGCAGCTTCAGCAGCAGCAGCTTCAGCAGCAGCAGCTTCAGCAGCAGCAGCTTCAGCAGCAGCTTCAGCAGCAGCAGCTTCTGCAGCAGCAGCTTCAGCAGCAGCTTCAGCAGCAGCAGCTTCAGCAGCAGCTTCAGCAGCAGCTTCTGCAGCAGCAGCTTCAGCAGCAGCTTCAGCAGCAGCTTCTGCAGCAGCAGCCACCTTCCCATTCTTTCCATAAGCTGAGAACCAAAGAGGGAAATATGTTGGTTAAAACTTAAATGAAAACCAGAGAAAATAAAGACCTGATGGAGTTAAACACGTCATAATTACTAGATCCTATGAGAAGGGCAGACATGGTACACTCATGATCAATGCAGGTGTATTGATATATAAGAAAATATATCACATATAAATCAAAAGTACTGCATGTGTTATGGATTCTGCAGACTTCGTACCAGCAGCCAGAGTTTTAGCAGCGTCTCCGGGTTGCATTGTTCCAGCCCCTTTGCCTGGTTGTGGTTTTGAGCTTCGGCTCTGTCCTCCATATCCTGCAAGCGCCGGTTCTATTAAACAAGATCATTATTTAAGGGTAGAGATAAACTGATCAACACAATAACATTAAAAAAAATGAGCTTTGTCATAACTTATATTCAAAATGTATAAACACATAAAGAGTTACCTCCGTATCTGCTGAATGTGCCGCCATTTCTGACCCCGTGACCTTCAGAGAGGCGAGAACCATCGTCCAAAAACATGAAGAGAAACGCTTGGGTCAGAGTCACACTTCCAACGGACAAACAAACAAACCAAACAAACAAACAACAACATTCTAAATATCACCAGGCAGGTAAATAAGCGGGTCATTCTGGGAGATTCTTAAATGAAAAGGCATAAAGGGAATTAGAGTAAACACAGAATTGTTGTTACATGATACATATTCAGAATAAACTGAAGTGTTTCTAAAACCCCATCCCAATAATCAAAAATAAACACGTTGTGAGGATTAAATGTTAGAGTGTAAAATACTGATATAAAAAGCGAACTGCTTCTTACCGTTGGATTTAACTCCGTATCCTGTGGGAACACCAGCTCCTGCTCCGGCACCATAACCTGGGTCAGATAATACAAATATAACTCCTGCTGACCGTTGGGACATGAAGGTGTTGTGTGTGAAGTTACAGGAACATAATATTCATATATTCATGTATTTGTTGGCGTTTAATCGGCTGAAGTCACGAATCCCTCTTTCAACAGGAGCTTAAAGAAAGACATCTGTGTCTCCAGAGGCGGAGGGTCCTCCAACACGGAGGTCTCCATGTTTGTAGATAACCCATGACCTATAACTGAATCCTGACTCTGGAGTAGACTTTTTACGTTTTCAGGTTGAAGAGGCACAAAGACGATGAAGAAACCTCTAGAAATCTATTATGAAGAAGATGATGGATAAGTTATTGCTGGTTACTCAAGACTGTTAAAACTATGGGAGTTCCAAAGTGTCGGTATGGATCCTCTTTGAGGACCCCTGCCCGGCTGTGAAGGTACATTCCCTTCTCTGTGGTGAGCCGCCACTGATTCTGGGTCGGTTTGTAAAGGTCCACCATGTGAGCTTTGACATAGTTTACAAAGTGTCTCCTTCTGACACTTGAAGGCCACCGTAGATTATTGAATAGGGGGGGTGTTACATGTGAGTAGGTTGCTATAAGAACACACGACACCTTTAACTCTCAACAGGATCACTTACCGCCGGGCTTGGTTCCATATCCATTGGGAACCGCTCCATTCCCATAACCTTGAGATGAACCAAAACACAACATTAATAACATTCATTAAACATCTAATTGTGTCCTTGTGTTTAAAACTACAGTTTTGGCTCCTTACCTGGTCGGGGTCTCATCGCTCCGTATCCTGTAAGACAATCATAGAACAGATTACTTCACACTCCCAGATGTTATGAGAATAAAACAGCATTTTGGATCTAAAACATAAAAGATCGTTTTGCCAGACTGTAAAAAACCCTGGAGTCGTGCTGAAAGCCTCAAACTTCACAAGGTTTTATAGTTTTTCTATCTGAGAGCCTCTTCATCCCCTAGATCGTGATAATTGTGAACTAACATGTTGCAGTGGATGGATTTGCTCTGAAGGCACATTTACCTGGTTTGGCCATCTTGGTGGCTCCGCCTCTCTGGTATCCATAACCTTATCAGGTTGACAAACATGAAGAATGTAACGTTAATCTCATGACTTAAATTAAAAACAGCTTTCTTGCTCGTTGACTCACCATTTAGCGGGGCTCCATTTCCCTGAGGTGCTCTGGATCCGGTGAAACCTGCATATATTTAAGGACACAATCATGTTGGATTCTCTGAACTCAGCTTGAAGAAGAGGTTAGGCGTGGCGTTGGATGTTATTTATGGCTTTACCGTTGTTTTTGGCACCTTGTCCGTAGGGCAAACCTGCTGCAGGACCGTAACCTGATATTTAACAAACGTAAGAGGTTAAATGAGTTATTATTGCCAAAAGACAAATATATCTAAGGAGGTCTTTGGTTGGACAGCAGAGAAATTCTCACCTGGCTTCGGTCCCTTCATTCCTCCATTTCCATACTGAGGCCCCAGACCCAAACCAGCGCTGCCATAACCACCTCGGTAGCCTGCACACACAACGATACAGAACAAATTCAGGAGTTGTTTGAACGACTCCACTGAAATCCCTCAGGTGACGTCACTGCTGTGTGAGACTCACCTCCCATGGCGCGAGTCCCGTAACCATTATAGCCGTTACCGCCGTGTACTGGAGGAAAAGGTCAACGAGGGAAGAAAGAACATCGTTACTGGTGTTCTGGTGATGAGCTCGGCTTGGAGTCATGACCTTCACTCACCTTGCGACATTTGGTTCCTGGCAAGCTGAGGAACTCCCAGACCTCTGGAGGGTCCCTGACCCGCACCTGGAGCGGGGGTCACAGAAGTAGGTACCATCAGCGTCGTGTGAAGGGGGATATTATGATTTGGAGGACATTGGTGAGAGTTCTTACCCGGGACATAAGGTTGTTGACCATATCCTTTCATCGGCTGGTTTCCAGCTGAGCCGGGCCCTGTGTGGCACAGAAAACACATGAACGGGTCTTAAATGAACTTAATTCCTCTCATTGGTAGGGGCAGTACGACCCAGAACCAATCTTTACCCACAGAACAATTGTCCATACTCCCTTTGACCATGATGTTTCTGAAGTCTTTCTTTACGGTACCTCTGGCCCGGTTCTGTCTCAAAGACCTAAGATGGGCTGACCCGGTAGACTGGCCCTGACAGTGTCAGTTTATAATAGTCCTACTGGATCTGAGTGTAAAGGTTCTGGGATGAGACTGGCACCGGAGATCCACAGATCTGTCAGTAATAAACCCAAGTATCTAAGGAGAACTCAGACTCCCCGAGTTCATTTGATCTTCATCAATTATTAAACTCAGAATTAAAGTCTTTTACATTTATTATCTAAATATGTGCTTCAAGTTCTGATCTCACCATTGGTTTTAGGCCCGTTTCCATTGGACACACCAGATCCAGCACCATAACCTTATGAAGAGGAGAATGTGATTTAGTCTTTGAACAGGACATCAGATACGGGAGAAGACTGAATCATTTAAACGGACATTTACAGATCAGGTGGTTGTTACATTTTTATGCGTGGATCATCATAAACACCAAGAGGGAACAAACGTGAGAATTATAATACAACGTTATTATTATAATATAGTTTATAGTGTAGGACTGTTTATATGTCATTATGTACAAGCTTTATTTTTGTTTTCTCATTTTACTTTGACGGTTTAATCTCATTCTTCTTTCAGTTTCCTGCTTTATTTTGAAAGTATGCATCTCCTTATTGTTCAGGTAGCTTCACACTTCCTGTGATTGTTTCTTAGACATCTGTTACGCCTCCTTAGAGGAACCAACCAGGTGGCTTCATCTGACCTGTAGAGGATGTTTAACTAAGAACCCAGCCACAGAAAGGTCAGTACTTCCAGAACCAGCCCAAAGCCCGGATAGATGGGACGGTTACGTCGGGAAGGGAATCCGGCGTTAAACCAGTGCCAAACCTCTGCAACAGGAATCTGATTCCAAACTGGATCGGTCGGGGCTTGGGTTAAGAAATACCATCACTGGTACCGATACAGATGGACACAGATGATCCACTGTGGCGACCCAGAAAGACGAAGACGATGATGGGAACATTCTCACCATTGCCTTTTGTTGCGGGTCCGTTATGTGCAGCACCGTTTCCTGCAGCGTCAGGAAGAACACAGCACAGTTTTCCTTCTCTGCTCTTTGTTCATGACTCAAGTGTAACAAAGTTACTATTTCAACTGAGTGGATTTAGATCAAAGTCAAATCTCTTTACCGTAACCTTTCCTTCCTTGTCCGCCGTATCCGCCAGCGTGGGCGCCGTAGCCTGCAGCACAGAGAAACGTTCTGCGTGATCGGTGCCGATGGTCAGGTCAGTGTGTACGAGTGAGAGACGGACGATTCTTACCCTTCCCTTTCATCTGCTGTCCATTATTCGGGCCGACCGGAACCCCATATCCTACAAAACCAGTTAAACACCAGAACGTTTTACATCAAACAATTATTCATAGTTTCATTTCAAGCAGGCCGATATTTTCTATGGAGGCTGAGAACTGCCACCGTGGTCGTACTATATTCTTCTATATGATATATATCTATACTATTAACACACAGTCGGTTACTGAGCAGCAGGACATTTTACCTACCGTTGCTTTTTCTTCCCCGTCCATTATGGGGTCCACCGTGACCTTTAACAAAAATGAATGATAATTAAACTTAATATCATGATTTTTACATTACTTTTATCTATGAATCAGAAAAACTGTACAGTCCTGTGGAAAACATTGGTTAAAGCCCTAACGAGGTTATATGAAGTAAAAACCCACTAGTTTGACTCATAAATGCATAAATGAATGAAATTATATGAGAGGTTTTGATGTTTTTAGGCGTTATCGTTGGTCACTCACCATGGGGTGCAGCTCCATTCGCACCTAGAGACCCCGCTGCAGGCCTGTAACCTACAGGCCAGGTCCAGAACAAACACAGGAACACTCTGAGAATCTGAACAATTTGATCAACATCCTCGTGACCCCAGCCTTTTTTTTTTTGGTCGTATCAAGTTACGTTATTCTGTTTAACATGCTTTGTTATGCTAGAAAACAAAACTTTCTTATAGGATATGACTTCCTGAATAGTAATGGAGGATGTCTGGAACAGTACAGACATCTTTAGGCGTTCCATCACATCTTACATCCCGTCCACCTGACAGTGTGAGTGTGTCTCCTACCGTTGCCTTTCATTTGATGTCCACTGGTTGAGCCGACACCATATCCTACAACAAAGACAGACTTTACTGTCAAATACTGGTGACCAGGAGAAGACGGCATCAAGTTTGGAGTTATTTGTCAGATAGATGCAAACATGGATTTCGCTCCTTGTCCGTTGGCTAAATCCTTCTTTTATATAAAAGACCAGATAAATCCGTGTTGGAGTTTTTGGTACCACTATACGACAAGACTACCTCTATAAAACATTTCTAAATGGTGTATACATTAGATTGTAAACGCTTTACAAGTCATTAGTTGGCGTTTATAAACAGCTTATAACATAGCTCCCAATTTATCAATGCGGGTCACTATTTGGCGATATCACGTCAGCAGCACAGATAAGTGGGCTCACTATTTGGCAAACGTCAGGCCTCTGATTGCCTTATATTATAGAATCTTGCAAAAAAAATTTGTAAAGTGTAAAACTGAATTAGTTAACTAAATACAAGTCATTTATAAAACCTTAATAAGGGGAGTCTTAGTGTAAAGTGGTACTGAATGTTTTTACCATATTGTTTGCCACCGTGTCCATTGCTTGAACTCGGCGCTGCTCCATAACCTTAAAAACAAGATTTGAAGCATAAGCAAGTAATCCAGTATTGTTGTCCACCATTGAAAAGGAAAGGGAACAGCGGTTCCTTGGATCCTTCCCTAAAGGTCACAGCAGCTGCACCCTAACTCTGAATATATTAGATAACTGTTGAGAAAAACAATAGATTGTTAAATAAGATTGATGTTATAAGATCGATGCTGCTCTGTCGGTAGAGCGATCGGCCGCGGTGTCAAAGGTACGATTCCACCTGCAGCCTTTGTTTCAGGTCACCTCCCTGTCTCCTGTCACTCTTCTGCTGTCCTATCAATCAATTCCTAAGGGCCCGAAAACAACCTTTAATCAGAAGATTCCTTTTTATAGGATTTCTACCCTATCCATTTTTTGAACCCTCAACCTGAGAAATTAGGATTCAATGACAAGAGAGTCTCAGGTACAGAGGAATTCACGGTTAGAGAAATGTCGCTCGTAACTCACCTTTTGAAGGCATCAGCATTCTTCCTACTCCTCCACCTTTCTGAGCTTTGTTTCCTGGAAGAATCCCACGACATGTGAGTCAATGTTTTGTCTGGCAGTGACGTATGACGAATGTAAGGATGAGAACAGGACATGTGCAGAATGGGATGGATTTACCATTGGGTTGTGCCCCGTGTCCATTTGGTATTCCAGATGTGGCACTATAACCTTAAAGACAGCAAACAGATCCACAGGGACCAGAAGTAAGAATCAAGCCTGAATTAGCATTACTGTAAAAAAAAAAGTAACAACCATATCTAACTGTACTGGAATCCAGATCAGAACCCAAGAACCGAACGTCATCTCGCTGAATGTGTCCTTCACGCTTGGACACTAAGATTTCAGCTAATTGTTCTCAGAACCAGAGGTGAGATCAAAAATCCTGTTTTCCATAAGAAATACAATCTTATTTTTTATATCCCCGAGAAGTCGGGGATGTTATGGAGCCGCCATCGCCGCCGCAGGTCATTCGCGTTAACGCGATAACTCAAAAACTATTTCATTGATCATTTTCAAATTCTATACCTATATACACCTTAGGGTGAGGAAGAACTGGATTGATTTTAGAAAAGGTTGGCTGTATATTTCGGACACTAGAGGGAGCTTTTTTCTCCTAAAGGGTTCAGCAGGAATTTCTCAACCGTTGGTCCGATGTAGTTGAATTTGGTGCAGATGAATCGACTCAAGGAGATTTATCTTTTATATATTGTGTTTTACTCTCATAGTTCATGTTTTACTCAGTAGGCGGACATCGCTTCACATTTAGTTCAATCAATTGTACAAGCTATCCTCAATAGGTTGAACAGTCATGTAAAAAAACTTTTTTTTATAATAAAATAAATAAATAACTTTCCCTAATGAGTAAAACATGAACTATTAGAGTAAAGTATGATAATCCAGATACAGTAGATCTCATTGAGTCGATCCTTATGCACCAAAATTGGACCAACAGTTGATTTTAATAGATATTTTCTATATATTTAAAGTTTTTAATGATTCTTATTTCAGAAAAGGTGAAACTAATGCGGTTGTATTGTTTAAAATAATGAAGATGATGTACTCTTTTATAAGTCGGGGTAAGAATCCGAGAAAAAGTCTCCCGGTCCCCAAATGAAGTGAGATCCAGTCTCCTGGTGACTCGGAACCATGAGAAACATGTTTGGGGCGTGGTGAGCTGGACCTGCAGAAGTCAATGGAGGGATTGTGTACAAGCAGTAAAACTATTCTCTTCCCTCCTCACAGACGGATGTTAGATTTAGACTGCTGCTGCCACCGAAGCCCAGCTGCCTTTGATTCCACAAACTAGGACCGCCGATGAGGAGGAAAGAATACCAAGCTGCTTCGCATCGTCACAAGAAAAGCTGTTAGCGGGCCGAGCCCACCTACAGAGACCGTTGCTACGACTTCGCTTTAACATCATCGTTTGAAATTTTGCAGGCAAACCCAAACGTTTGTCTCATCTTTTCCCTGCATCTCTTCAAGCATGTGCAGGTTGAACCGCAGCGCAGACACACACATCCTTAACCACACACACCTTAAACACGGTTTGGGAAAAGGCTGTAGAACATTTTAAAGAATATAACAGATTCAATTATTTTTACTTCTTTACTTTCTTCTCTGCTTCGGTTACTATTTTTGAAAATAGAAACAAGAAACTTTAAAAACCATAAAAAAACAAAGTATATCCTGATATAGGAAATGTGTAATCACATTTGAAGATGTATAAATACTTTTTTGTATATTCACTTTCTGTGCAGATTGAAACACAAAGAAAAAAAATGAATTAGAAAAAAAGGCCTTTGAATTTTTTGTTTTAACATAAGCTACACAAGATCACGCAAATTTTTATAATGTTTCGGATGCAAAAATGAGAATGCTTTCTATTGAAATGATGCATATTTTTACCGTTTTTTAAAAGCGAATCCTAGTCAGTAAAATATGAACTTTTACAGTAAAATCAAGATAGATGTCCCAAAGTCAATCCAATTCTTCCTCGCACTAAGGTCTTTGTGCGTATAAAATCAGAAAGTGATCTATTGGTTGGTTTGTGAGTTATCGCCTTAACACAGAAGATCTACGGCAGTGATGATGACTCCATTATACCTTCATGATATTTCAGGGATTTAATTAACAGCAGTAAAAAAATCCCTGAGGAAAAAGGTTCGTACATTCTCTGTTTATACTGTGTGTGCATAATCTCACGTGGATCAGAACCGAGGAGGTCTCATGGATGGAAGGTGGGGAACATATGTAGAAATCCAGCTGCTGCAGATCCAATCAAAGACTATTAAGATCACAGTCACATCTTAAGGAACTTTTCTTTTTTTTTTTTTCAGTGAGCGGTTACTAGACGCCTTATTTTTTAATTTATTAACAAAAAACATATATACAAAGAAACCTATTCTCCAGGGGGGTTCAAAGGGCAACAGCAGGTAGAAAATAAAACAAAAAGATAAAAGACATGATGTTGAACTGAAACTTCTCCGTTTGATGCCTTTCTGGTTTTTAAGCTCTTATTTGTAGTTCTGCTCCAGTTCTTACAAGTAGTGAATAAACTTTGGACTTATTCATCTTTCCCATTACGAATATTAAACTTTCCCAGACAATAATAGATTAAAATTATTTTTTGAACAACAATTGAACAAAATTTTGATTATCTTCTTCAAGTTAGAAGGATTATACGTTACAAACTGGTAATATCAGACGGTGTATGAGACTGTTTGTGATTTGACCAACACCACACACAGACGTGAGAGAGCCGTGACTCTACAGACCCCACAGAACGCTCATTTCTTCATTTCATCTAATTATGATATTGATTTCCTCTTGAAAGTTTATATGGGGACATTTAAGCATCAAATGTCACGTTTGCACTCGCTGTAAAACACTCTAATGTAGCAGTTAGGAATGTCTTTAACTGATCGTACCAATTCATAGGCTCGTAAAAACGACAGTAGATGATTTCAAACCGGGAGAAGCTTTGACTGACCTCGCGTGTGTGCAGCCTGTGACAGCCAGAGGACCACCGCACTCTGAAGAAGAAGCTGTCCCCACATAGTGGACCTGGAGGAAAAACCCAAAAGGTTTTGGAGCCTGGAGGAGAAGGAGGAAGGTAGAGCAGATGATGTGCAGTGGGTGATGTACCCTGATTGTGAGGTTCAGATATACACTCTGGTCTGAGGCGTCACTCCTGCTTTTGGATCCTCCCCCCACCTGTCAGAGATGTCAAAGACGTACACAGACTATCCAAATAATTGGTTACTTAAAGTACATTAACACGTATGAGAGAGAGAAGAAGCAAAAGGAGGGAGATCCCCAGATTGGACTGTGGATGGTTCATCCTCCAAAATGTGCTTCGCTGGGACAAACCCAACATATTCACATTTAAATTAACAAATCAAATAGAACATGTATAAAGTGACAATTCTCCCGCTGGAACTTCAAAGCATGAATAACCTTGGGCCAGAAAGGAGACTTATAATGAAATATCATACACTGCAGACGAATCAGATTTAATGTAACGGAACCAAAGTGACACAAATGTACAAACAATTCTGTAGACACACCTTTAATCCAATACTTGTAAGTAGTTTTGACACATTTTTTTTATATCTTTGTGGCTTACAATCATCAATAGTAATGCTAGAAATGATGATTAGGTTCTGTTTTGTAGGCACTGGTGTGTTTATAATAATAATAATAATACATTTTATTTATAACGCTCTTTACATTTGGATCAAATCTAAAAGTGCTACGAGATAAAAGCAGATAAAAGCATCGATAAAAGAAATATTACATAAAAGACGATACTCTATTATAATATTAATAATATAATCTATGAGACTAATTACACTCATTTAGTTTATAATAACTCATTTATAATATTAATATAATTTATTAGACTATAGTCTAATGTATAAAACTAATTATACTCATTTAGTTTATAATAACTCATTTATATCATTTATTAGACAATAGTTTAATGTATAAAAGTAATTATACTCACCTGAATGTCCCTGCTGTGGAATAAGAAGTTAGAAATAATCAAAGATCAAAGTTGGTAGATCTGTTGGTTTATCATCTCTTTACAGCACTCTCTTTTTCAACACTTTGAGATTTGATCCAAATGTAAAGTGCATTATAAATTAAATGTATTATTATTATTATTACAGCTGATTTCTTCATCCACCATTATTGTCTGACCCGATAGTGACGCAGGAACCGGAACCTCAGATTCGCGTTAATATAATCTTTAAGTGTCTGAAATAATAAAGCAATACAACCGTCATAAATAAACTACTATTTGTGTCATAACCCATAACCAATAAAATATCAACTTACAAAGTTTAACATTATCATAATGAGCTTCAAAAAAATCATGAATATATTAGCATCAACATGCTAGCGTTAGCGCGTTAGCTTGTTAGCATTAGCATCAATGAACTTGCTTTAAAAAATGCAGAATTGGTCTCAACTGAACCAGAAGTACCGAAAACATCAGAAGCTGGTATGAACAAAGGAACACTAAAGGTTGTTTGAACTTCTTTCTCAATCTAACTCTTACATTTGCTCATGTACTTGAGAGTCCACAACACAAGACGAACAGAAACCCGTATAAGGGTTTTAGGGGTTTTACAACTAGTGGCGAAAAATGTGGGAATTTACAACATAAATAATAGAGTACTTGGAACAAAACGTAGCTCGAACAGTGGTGATTCAGTCGGGTGACGAATTTAACTTTTCAAAAGTTACTGAGGTAGATCCTGAAGAAAAGTGTCAATCATGTTTTTCCTTCATCACCTTATAATAATAATAATACCTTAACGACACCGGTGATTCTACACGATCTAAACTTTCACTTTTTAGTTAAGGTGCAATGACAACACGGAAAAATAAGCTTACAAGGATGGAGATGATGGAAACTGAGTGACTTCCTCCTCCCCTCCTTCATCCCACGTCTCCATAGTCACCCATGATCACACACACACACACACACACACACACACAGTTGGAGAGGGGCCCCTGCACATTTAAAGTAAAGAGAGTAAAAACAGAGATATCTCACCTTTCACATAGATTCCTCACTTTATGTCCAAATCCTCTTCTTATGGGGTCAAGGAGAGGTTAAAGTCTCACTCCACCCAGACCTCTCACATACTTGGCTTCTCCACACACACACACACACACACACTCTCCCCTGCTGCAAAATAATCAGTCTGACTTCTCACGAAAGAAACCCAGTTCTGATGAAACTGGGCCCTGAAGCTCGGTCCAGCGGTTTGTGTTGGTCTGGAAAGACAAATCTTTTATAGGGAGGATTTTAACTAAATCCAATTATTTTTAGTTATTTGTCTGCGTTTTCATGCATTTAATAATTATATTTTCACATTTCTATATTTTAAGTCAGTTCTTATAATTCTGATCTATTTTTCCACGTCAGGTGGATTAATTCATGTTTTATCCTTCTATATTTTTTATTCAGTTTTTCTCCTATGTTTATATTGCAGTTGTTTTAAATCACTAAAAGCACTTTATAGTTCACTTTTCACACGTGTAAAAAGTAGAAACAGAAAGAATATTCTACTGATCACCCGTTACCTGAACCAGCAGGTTCATATTTGTGACTGGATTTCACTTGTCATGAAGCTCCATACAAATATTCACGCTTCATTATTGCGATTCTTTTTTTGACCCTCTTTCACTTTGTCCAGACCTCTGGGTTCCAGCTTGGGATAATATGGTTTTATGATTGGCAGCTGGCGGCGGCTCACAGCATCGCCTCAGAGCGTTCACTTAGTTTGAGGCCCACTAGTGTAGCTGGGAACCCTTGACTCGTCTGAACATCCTTTGAAGGCATGTAGTTCCTGTGGCTGAACGCTGTCGAGTGGAAAAGTCTGGATACTGAAGATCCTTCACGTCATAACAGCTGAAATCTACGTCCAAACCTTCACGGAGCACACGTGATGACGTAAAGGTCCAGGGTGGACTTACTGTCAGCTGCTCCGTTTCCTGAAACACCACCAGTCAGCGTCTCCGACAGTTTATGATAACGCCTGACTGTTATGTGTCGTCAGTTTTATCAGTACAGAAAACACCTGAGCACCAAACCACATTTTAGACATGAAGGCCAACATGCAAGAGTTAACAGAAAGAATTACAGCAGCTCCTTTATGTTTATACCTCTTTTACACAGTTAGTGTTTTAAATAACACTGAAGGGTCACAGGTTTAGTTTCCAACTACTGAACATCCCTCCATGCAGGAGAAAGAATTTCACACATTTTATTAAATGTTCACTCTAAAAAGAGAAACCGGATCAGAACCATTTCATACTAATCAATAAGATTGTCATGGATGTTGGACTGATTTCAGCCAATTTGACTTTAAACTTTTTCCCCCATTTAGATTTTTTACTTCGGTGTAGTTTGGGTTCAAGAGATGTTTATTTCTGATCATACGAGAGTCACCGATTACTTCTTTGCTGCCGTCTGCTCTTATTAACACGTACGTAGGTGAAGGTACAATTCATGAGATTACAAGACGTTAAGAACGGAGTTCTCCATTTCAGGGAGGGTCCGGGTCTCCAGGAACTTTCTCCCCCACACAGGACATGAGTAGGAACAAAACAGGGTCACGGGCTGGAGCCTATCCCAGCACCGGGCCAGAGCTTGGTGTGGAAAACTGAATATCCCTTGGAGGATTTGATCCCAGAACCTTCTTGCTGTGAGGAAACAGTGGTACCAACTGCCAGCCCACTGTGGTTCTTCAGATCGATCTATAGTTATCCTTTATTAACCCCGTAAAGTCCTCTTTAAAAATCTGGAGTACAGACATAAATATATGAATAACTTTCATACGCTAAAGTGAGAGAATACAAAAGATCTAAAATGTCTTCATACAAAAAGTAGTAAGAGGGATTTAAGAAACTACATTCACCAAACTACATGTTTTCACAATCCTTCAAGGAAGATTCAAACTCCCCCAAAGTAACGAGTTCTGACCCTTTAAGATCTTTCTGTAAAATATTCCAGGAACTAAAAGTTTTTTTCTTCGGCTCGGTTCTGACTCTGAGGACCGTCGTTTGAAGAACATTCTGAGAGCGTGACCCATATATCTTTTTACAAATGTATGCACAGAGATAAACAGGAAGCAGCCCAAGGAGATGTTTGTCAACAAACACCAACCGGTGCCAGAGTCTGCAGACGAACACAGTTGTACTTAGCAACTGTGTTCAGAGTCCAGTCTGAACATTTCTGAATACAAGGATTCCAATAAGGAGCCAGGAGACAAAAGTGTTGTTGGATCTGTTCAGAACTTCTGATTTCTTGTTTGTGTGGAAGATTCTTTGATGAGTGCTGGTTTGATTTTACATCCCCGTAACAAGATTTTAGAACATTCAAAAACATGTTTTTGTATTTTAGGACAATTTAAATAACTAGTAGTTTTTGACACGTAGAACTCAGATTCAGGCTTTCTGACCCGAGACCTACGTGGATTTCTGGGCTGTTAAAGGTCAACCTGTCAGCCTGAGACTCAGATTACCTGTCCTGATCCCAGGTAACATCCCAAATTCATCATTTCATACCGAACCACTCCAGTAAATCTGATGTCCTGGAGGAATAAACAACGAGTGACGACCCAAAAGATCCGATTCAAATGCTTTTAGTTTTTTGCAAACGAGATCAAACAATCATTTGTAAATATTTTTATTAGTTTTGCAAGTGCTCTACAAGGGTGCAATTTAAATTAATCCTGTTTCCAAATGAATACAATAAAGATTTTTTTTACATCTTAAACATTTAAAGGAAAAACATCAAATTCTGTACATCATAATTATTCTCTCTGCACATGGATGAACGATGCATGTCTTGACCACGAAAAGAAAACGCCTGGCTTTTGAGAGTCCATGCCAAAAACACACTTATGGATATTATTATTATTATAATAAACATAGATTCAGCTGTGTCATCATAAATTACTGTACAATCCTCAACCTGGTCACCATAATCTGTTCCAAACATTCATCTCAGTAGGTGAAACATCCAACCTCCGGGCCGACAGGTGAAACATCCAACCTCCGGGCCGACAGGTGAAACATCCAACCTCCGGGCCGACAGGTGAAACATCCAACCTCCGGGCCGACAGGTGAAACATCCAACCTCCGGGCCGACAGGTGAAACATCCAACCTCCGGGCCGACAGGTGAAACATCCAACCTCCGGGCCGACAGGTGAAACATCCAACCTCCGGGCCGACAGGTGAAACATCCAACCTCCGGGCCGACAGGTGAAACATCCAACCTCCGGGCCGACAGGTGAAACATCCAACCTCCGGGCCGACAGGTGAAACATCCAACCTCCGGGCCGACAGGTGAAACATCTAACCTCCGGGTCGACAGCTGATTGGATCTTACCGACATTTACAAATGTACAATTGTGATTGGTTCCTTAGGAAATCAGAGCTCTGCGTGGTACCGACCCAGTTTATCACAACATCCTGACGTTTGGAAGGGTAAAATAAATGTATAAAAACAAAGAAAACAGGCTTGTGATGTCAGACAGACTGGATGTGACCTACTGGAGACCCAAAGGAGGAACGCAAGAAGATCAGAGAAAGGAAATGAAAACGGGAAACAGTTCAAGTGTGGGGGAAAAGTGAAGGGGAGAGGGAAGGTAATAAGGATGAAAACATTTGAACACAGGTCAGAGAATTTTACTAAATAGCTTCTGTATGAGCACTGAGGCGTTAAGTCAGGGGGGCGGGGCTTCTGCTCCTTTCCCTCTAGTGCTCACCGCAACCTTCTCATCAGCTGAATGTCTAATTAGCTTCTGTCCACCTTAAGATGGAAGAGCCAGGAATCCAGTTGAGGACCTAAATGAAGATGCGTGATGATAATTTGGTCCGTGTTGATATTTGTCCTACAGAAATAACTACCAAAGGAGAGGGACTTACTCCATGTTGCTCTTCAGCTGATGCACCGTCCGCTTGTCCAGGTAACGGCAGAAGAGAGTGAGCAGGTTTGACGGCAGGAGGAGGGGCTCCACCAGCGAACACTGGGACAACTGGCCGGCCACCTGGAATATCGTCTCGGTCCTACCAGGAATTTAAAAAAAGTTAAAATCTCACATTAAAAAAAAACACAAAAAACTCCCAACATGAAATATTCCCACCAGGTCTCAAAGTCGCCGATGCTGGGTTCCAGAGGAACTCCTGAGGACAGCAGCTTCTCCCCTTGGGACAGGAGAGCATAGAGCAAAGACAGTCCAAACTGAAAGAAACGCATTCATCCAGAAATGACATCAATGTTATTATTTTATTAATCAGCTGAGCCCCAATCAAATCCCCTCAGAACCCAGGACCACCCACCCTGTTCTGACATGCCAGCGTGAGGGACTCGTACGAGGTCAGAGACTCGGATGCCAGATCTTTGAGCACACCAATGAGCTGACTGAAGGTCAGGCCTCCAATCACATTACGGAGCGGCGGGTAGAGAACTGGGAGGGACTAGAGAGAAGATGAAGAAAAAACATGCCTTCATTTATTCTCATCAGCACTCAGGTGGGTTTAAAGGTGAGATGTGGTTTTAAAGGTGAGATGTGATCAGACAGCAGATCGAGGAGAAGGCGAGGATTGAGAAAACGAACATTGTTAAACAGAACTATCAGTGAAGGTATTGTTGGTCTCCCATGTCTTTATGTCGGTCACGTTTCAGCCCGTCTTCATTTTTAACGATTTAGTAACATCTCTCTTCATGATGATCTCATTTACGTTAAAGACCCTCCCCCTGTGGTCAAAGGTCGTTTGTCATTTAAAACTGTACAGTAAAATAACCTCTTCGGCGTCTCTGCTCATCAGAGTGGGCAGGTTGGTCGTCACAGTCCTCAAGATGTTCAGAGCAGAATCCTGTTTGAGGAAGGGGAGCAGACGGGCAAACAGCCTTTTGCCTTTGGGGACCAGGAGGAAAGGAACAAACTCCCCGCCTGAATCCCTACAACCAAACATTTGGGAAAACAAACAAAAGTAAACATCGACTGGAGACGCGTTACTTCACCTAAAGCAGAAGAAGGTTCTGACTCACACAGGGTCGTGGTGTTGCATCTGGGAGTAGATGTACAAGATTTTCCTCTGAGTCTCCTCCATCAGTCTCCGTTCTTCTGCTTCAGGTAAGACGGTGGTTTTGATCCTCTCCGTCTCCTCAACCTCCAACATCACCATGAACAACTGTGGAGCAGGAGAGTTAAGACGGTGTGGAGAAGAACCTCAAAGGCGTGACAGTCCACAACTAATCACTCAGGTACCCGTTCTATCTTGCTGAGGACCTCCAGCCGCTGCTGTCTGACACCTTTCTGCTCCTGAAAGTAGAAATGAGTCTCAGTTCTGTGGAGCGGTTTGTGGTCCTAGGCGGCTAGAAGGTACCGACAGTCACCTCAAGTGGACCTTGAGCTTGTACCGCATGAACCGCACTGATGGCCCGACGAGGAGAGTAACACGTCGACACCGCAACTTGACCCAAAGAGCCTTCGATGTGCACCACTGCAAGATCCAGAGAAGCAGGCAGTTATGGAAGAAGGTGCATGAATGTCTTTGTTCTTATGAATGAATGAGTGAGTGAGTGAGTGAGTGAGTGAGTGAGTGAGTGAGTGAGTGAGTGAGTGAGTGAAGACTCCAGTTAGACGCTGGAGTGAAAACACTGAAAGGAGGAGAACCTGGCGTGTAGGTCTCGGTTTTGGTGATGTAGGGAGTGGTGAGTTTGGGAGGCTCCCTCTTGACCCTGTTGCCCAGCTCTTCCTCCGCCATCTTGGTTTCTATCCTCCGGTAGTACTCCTACGACAAACAAACAAACAAACAAACAAATAAACAAACAGAGGCTTCTCATAGAGGAGATACTAACTCCTCACACAAAGACATGGAGGAAGATGGATTTCCCACCTGGTAGTAGTAGTCCTCCAGGTACGGATGCTCGCTCTGCAGCTGAA
Organism: Lophius americanus; assembly: GCA_037951165.1. Lineage (NCBI taxonomy): Eukaryota > Metazoa > Chordata > Actinopteri > Lophiiformes > Lophiidae > Lophius > Lophius americanus. The sequence goes on from JBBDHG010000181.1 coordinate 160,112, forward strand.
TCATCTGCAGCCTGGTGATCCACTCCTTCTCTTTGGGGGTCATGAGGTTACAGTAGGGATCCCAGCCGTCTGCTTTCCTGCAAACGGGTCAGATTCCTGCATGAAGAAACCCGTTCTGCTACATTCTGATGGATCTAAAGGGACGTGGAACCAACCTCTGGAATAGCCGTTGTTTTTGACTTAGCAGTCGTTTATGTTGGGGGTGCAGCTGCGTGACCGGACCGGGGTATCTGGGTCAGAAACATGGAGTTAGACTCAAACATTTTCGTGTTTGAATGTAATGTTTAACAAAGATTGAAGAAAACAGAACAGAAATCGTAAATTTTACATTTAATGAAGCAAAGAGGAAAAAAAACAAAGGGTTCTCTAATACTGGATGGGTAAGAAGGTAGAAGCTAACCCAGACCCAGACCCGTTTACTATAAGCCCGGTTCAAACAAGCAGTTTCCAAAGAAGCAGGAAGTCAGCTTGTTGGTCTCACCAGTAGCACACTATGCCAAAATCATGAGAAATGCCAGAAGAGATGAGAAAGAAGGTGAGTGACGTCGGGCCAGGAAGGGTTTTAGAGCGACAGGATAACTTCAGAGGATAAATGGAGACTTTACGATGGAGGAGATTTACAAACCAGTGAGAGACAAAAGCCTGCAGTCAGAAATCTACACGCAGACTTAGTGGGGGATTATCGCCATAAATCAAACATTCCAGTGGGATGAACTAAACTGTCACACACCTGAGATGGGGGGCCGGTGCCGAGTTGGACGAGGGGCTGTAAAAGGGGGACGGTCTCGGTGAGTTAGCGCCAAATCGGAGTTGCATCATCTTCGGGGTCATAGAGCGTGGAGTGGAGGGACAGGGCCGGTTCATAGGAAACATGAAGCCCCCCATCTGAACCAGGAAAACAAACATCAGGATAAAATCAAGTCTAGTTGTTCCTTTTTAAAAATAAACCTTTACGTTATTAATCATTATTATTTGGGTATTAACCTGATTATAATGGTGCAGAGGGGTCAAAGGTTGGCGTGACAGGATCGGGGAGCCGGATAGAAAAGATCCGTGCATCTGCAAGAGAAACGGATTCAGGGGGGGATTTGAAAAGTGACTCTTGATCATGTGTCGTTTTCAGGAGAGTTTAGAAATAAAGACGTAAACATAAACTTAAGATGAGATCTTCTCTCATGTCTGTGGGGTTCGTATGTGATCACAGCCGTCACGTCTTCAGCCTGACATCAACCTGACAACGGGGGGGAAACGGGGGGAAACGGCTCCCCTGGCGCCGCTACATTCACATCTCAAGACAATGGCTACATTCCAAATCCCGTTTTCCCTTAGAAGAGACCCGATCATACTGGTACATTCAACTAGTTCAAAGCCCTTCGTCTGAGGGTCTTCATCAGGGTTCCCCTGTAAAGGTCTTAAACACTCTGTGTAAATACTTCAGTCTTCTCAGAGAGTGGTGCCCCCTCCTGGCCTCTTCATCCACTGTCCTGACGAACACCCTGAGCAAGAGGAGCTCCTGTCCTACCCGCTCAAACCGATGCTACTAAAAGAATAAGAGGTCAAACTGAACGTGTTTGTTGTTGTTGTTGTTGTTGTTGGGTATAAGATCAAAGGGTTACCGGCTGCAGAAGGACATCTAGTTCTTTTGACATTCCTTATGCAGAATATTGAGAGACAGCAAATAGTTTCCTTGTAAACTAAATATGTCAGTATTGGATCACAGCCAGGATTATTCATTCATTCATTTTTCTACTTTACTTCAGACGATTTGCCAATAAGAATTTTTTCTCCCGTTAAAGTTCTTCTGTTGCCGTTGACGTCACGTCACTCAGTCACGGCTGGTGCTGATCTTCTCATCCCACATCTTATCCCACATTTAAAACAAACTACATGAAATGAAGGGTCCACCTGAGGGGGGCCTCTGTGGCTAAAGTGTCTCCTGGGATAGGAGGCTCTGTAATCCCCCCTCCTGCCCCTGAAGGAGGAGACGGGACATGGGGTATCCAGGAAGGTGGAGGTCAGGTGCTGACCTCTGCGACCGTCAATCACACATACGATGGCACTGTCCTGGAAAACACAACAGATTTAAATATAGAACGTAACTCTGTGTGATGATGTTTAAAACACCTTTAATACTCACCTGAAGTATTGACCCGGATATTGTTTTGGGCTTCCTGGGAGAATATACCATGTGCTGAAAAAATTAAATTAAATTAAAAAAAAGATATCACAAAAGGTTCCAGTAGAAACAAACCCAAAAACTGACAAAATGCCATAAAACAGGAACTTACGTTATTCTCAAAGTTATCCCGGTACATGACATTCCCACAGTCCACTATGGCTCCATCCAGACCCTCGAGAAGCAGAATCAGAACAAAGTGGGGTAAAGATGCTGGAAGCAAAGCCAACGCCAAAGTCCTGCAGTAAATAAAACTCTTCACCTTCAGGCTGGGTCGGCCCTGAACTATCCTCATCACCGCCGGGTCGTCAAACATGTGCCCCCTGCCCAGCCCTTGCCTCGGCCCCCTTCCTCTGCCACGCTGCCCGGGCGGGACCCGGGTCAGATACCGCGGCCTCTGTCTGGGTGGGGATGGGGATGGGGAGCAGTGGCAGGATGGAGATTTGGGTTCTGGTGGCGGCGTCAGCGGTACCAGGAGAGGTGGTGGCTCTCCAAAGGGTAGAAGACCACTGCTGGGGTCTTCTGGGGTCCCGTGTTCATCCAGATCTACGGTACAGACGCACGTTAAATGAAGCCTTCAAAGTAAAACACCAGCTTCTCTAACGAGGCATTAAAGTTCAACAAAGACTTTATTTCCTGTCATTATTAGCATATTTTAAAAGTACTACCAGAGCCCCCGGAGGGGCTCGTGTGGCCCTAAACTGACGGGACCCTCACATCTGAGCTCAGAAGAAGGTTCTCAGTCAATGATGGGAAAAGAACCACAAATACAAACTCAGTCCAAATGTCTCCTCGTTGTACACGTTGATCTCTTCATCCTCCTCAGCCATGGCCTGCAGGAGTCCACAGTCCATACTGGTGCCCTCCTCATCCTCACCCTCACCCTCACTCCACGCCTCTCCGTTCTCAGGCCACTGAGGTTCCGTCACCTTCTCAGCATCCTGGAAACAACAACAACAACAGAATGAATCAAACGGAGACACAGAGAAGCTTCTGGAAACCTTCAGCGGCACGAGAGAGAAACTTCTGGCAGCGCCCGCGTGCGTGTGTCACAAACATTCCGGGTAAAATAACAACTAAATGAGTCTGACTTACTTGCTGCTGGTCTGAGTCGCTCATTCTGTATTTTAATAGTTTTATACCGCTGGAGACAACGAGTGTCTGTAACTTTCGTCTCAACGTTACCTGCTTTCTTCTCTCAGTCAGTGAGGGCCGCTCATCACCTGTTAAATGACCTCACCTGTGTGGAGCAGAGGTGTGTGGCTGGCAGCCCCGCCCCCGGAGGAGAACAGGCACGATGACGTCACTAGTCCTCACTCAAACATCTCCCATAACATCCCTCTGATCAGCGTCACGTCTTTTAAATTACATCATCAACCTTTTTAATTTGTTGAATAATATTAAATAAATGATTTCACTGTTTTTAAACTTTAACATGTTTAGGGAGAAGATCATGACGTCGAGGTCAGCACAGGTATTCAGAGGGACACTGAGTCGGTCCCGCCATCTAGTGGCCAAAGTTTGCTACAGCAGCAGAATCTACAGTTTCATTTTAAGATTATTGTCTTGGACAAATTTGATCCAGGAGTTTAAATAATTTTTTTTTATAAGGGACTGTTCTTTGAGCATTATTATAGCATCTCATTAGCAACGATGGAATGTAAGGAACACATAAACCCAAGCAGCTGTGCTTGATTATTTCCATTTTAAGCAACGTTGCTCCTCTGTTTACTATTAACTAATTGCTTTTTGAAATGATTTCAAACAGTGTGTTCTTCAAGTTATTTTACAATAATATGAGTTTTTGATATTCTATAATCGCTCTCCTCACATATATTGGTGACGACGGTCAATGGATCTTGAACCTTGGATCTTCTCCGAGGACCATTTTGTTCGAGCACAACCTCCTTTCTGATGTTCACATGGAAAAATGACATTCATATCATTTACGCACTGCTAGGCTAAACTGTGCTTAGCTGTAAAATAACACAAACATATGACATTTGATGGTTATGAGAAACGGAGTTGCGCCTAGAGCTGCTCTATCGGGAAGTGATGAGTTACTAATACGAATAAAATGTATTTTCCTAAAATACCTTCAGGCTTATGTGAGACAAATAATTTGTGTGGCATCTCATTTACCAAAGTGAAGACAACAAATGCATTTTCTTGTGAAACAGGAAGACGTACTGCGTCGCCTTTCTTTTATTCTTTGGGATTGTTTTGGGCAGATTGCATAGAGCAACACAAGGAGAGAATAATGCAGAATATCTGACGGTAAACGTATGACAGCATCTTTTGTTACACAAAAACACACAGCAGCAGTCAGCGTACAATAAATGAGTTTGCAGTGGCACTTAATCGTTTGCAATATAAAGCAAATATATTAAAGGGGTTGTCCTTCACGAGAGTCCTTGGAGGAAACATTACATTTGCTCTTATCACACTGTTTCTTCTCTGTCTTTGGTAAAAGGCTTCATTATTCAATTTGAATCAATACAGCATAGAAAAGATTACATTCATGGCATCAGAATTTGGAATTTCTAAACAATGTTAGAGTTCAACACAGTCCCCGTCTCAAGGGAATCAACATCGTTTTTGGAAAAGACAAATTTACTTTGTTGGATTCTAACATCTCCAATACTCTTTACATCAAGAGAGAGAAAGAGGCCAGCTCCACCCTGATTCCCACGTTACAAAAATACGAAAATTGAGAAGTCAGAGTCGTAGACTTTCTTTAACCGGCGACCGAGAGGAGCAGAGAGGAGGAAGAGTCCTGTTGTGAGTTTAACCGAAGAGTTTGATGAAGCAGGGGTGGCAGTAGGGCTTGTTCTCCTGCTCCTTGAAGCAGCCTTTGCTCAGGGGCTTCAGGCAGAAGTGGCACACCAGGTGATGGGGGTGGAACTTGGCGCCCATGGCGGTGACGCAGCGTCCCAGGATCGGCTGCTGGCAGGCCTGACACAGACTCCCCCGTGACTGGTGGTAGTGGGCTTCACACAGAGGTTTACCCTCGTGTTCGAAGAAGCTGCCGTTGAGGAAGGGGGTGTAGCACTCCTGAAGAAGAAGAAGAAGAACGCAGCAGAGAGCGCTGACTCATCACGCCGTATGGTTTCATCCCGCTCACACGGCGGTTTCTCAGACAGCCTTACTCTCGTCACATTAACTCTGACAGAAACAGAACTCTCTCACGGTCCTGTCTGTAAAATAAAGTTTAGAGCTCAGTTCTTGGGAGAAGATCTAACATTCAGAGTCAGAATTCATGCTGAGGAAGACGAGTCAAAGCTTTGAGCTGTAAGTGTGTCACCATAAAACCCATTCAGGCGTTCTCCTTCGGTGAAACCACATGACGTTCAGACACGCCCTTCGCTTGGACAATTCAATTATAAAGATAACAAACATAACAATCATCCAACAGAACACCAAGAAAGTCTCACCTGTCCCTTCTGACTCTCACACGATGGTTCCTACCTTTTATAGGTAACCGCTAATTAACATAAAACTATAAAAAAAAATCAAAAGGTGGATTTTGGCTCCTACAATTTCTCTTTTCCTGAGCCTCCATCCTACTGAAGGTTCTGCAAACGTTCAGCCCAACGTTGAACTTCATGTGATTGAACAAGAGTTTTTAGTTCAGTCTAAATCCAGACGGTGCCTGAATGCCGGTTCTGGGTCCAAAGTATGGACCTATGGCGCTGGAATCCAGCAGACAGCAAGAAGGTACTTAAAGGATCAAAGGATCCCTCTGGAGGTCTTCACCTCTGTTTGGACCAGTTTATTAGAACATCCTTTGTTTTTCTCACGCCAAACTAAGTCATGTGACCCGGTACCACTGATCTCACACGGGTCCACTGGTCTGCAGGTGGAATACTGATAAATAAACCCAGCGTGAAAGGAAGCGTGATGGTGACGCTCCAATCCTCCGGAGGTTTCTTCCATCAGGGTTCAGGAAAAATTCTCCTGGGGCAAATCTTGATTTATAACTTCAAGAATATTAATTAAGTATATTGTTACTTTAACTTTAAGTGTTTTTTTCACATTTATCTTTGATGTCTTCTTACTGTGTTTCTTTTTTTTTTCCTTTTTTCTTTAACCTGAATTAATGAATATTATAATATAATCAAACAAAACAGTGATTTGTAGTTTCAGGAGTATTAATGGAATTCTCTGGACTTTGGAACAAGTTGAAAATGTTTAATAAGGCGGGACATGTTTTCAGTAAACATGTAAACATGTAAACATAACTTTGTTCTCTTTGTTCTAAGAAAACTCCACAGGCTACCAACGTTCTCCATTTCCACCTGAGGCTCCATGAAACTACAGGACAGTAACAGACGGGACAGGTATGGACCTCTGGACACATCCACACACCTCATGCCTGATGCCGGAGGAAGACTCACCCTGCACACGAAGCACTGAGGGTGCCAGAGGAAGACTCACCCTGCACACGAAGCACTGAGGGTGCCAGAGGAAGACTCACCCTGCACACGAAGCACTGAGGGTGCCAGAGGAAGTTGAGGGCTGAGATGTAGTTTTCCAGGATGGGCTGGCTGCAGCCTTGACAGCGGGAAGCGAAGAGCGTCAGGAAGCACTGCTGACAGTACTGCTGGCCCTCGCGGTCATGGAAACCTGCGGAGGATTCAATGACGGCGTGAAACACTCAGACTCTGATCAGCGTGACATTTACGAGATGATCCTGCCCAGGAACACGCCGCGTTCCTCCGATAAAAGCTCAGTCTGTCATTATTGATGTCCGGAGGTTTTACACATTTTCTCTTTCCACACTAGTTTCTTATCTCTTGTTCTAAAAGAGACAATCTCCTGGTTCTGGATTCCAAACAAAGATCTTCAAACATAGAATTCTCTCAGGAGGCGGCGGCTTTTTGAAGAAGGGCGATAGAGGCCCCCCGGGGCCACGCGGTTTTATCAGCGCAGACATTCCACCGGTCTCAGTTCGGCGTTGAACCCTTACCTTCATCTCCGAACGCCTGGCTGCACTTCACACAGCAGAAACACTCTGGGTGCCAGTTCTTATCCAGAGCCGTGACCATTTTCTAAAGACAAGGATGAAGGAAAAGGGTTTGGGTTAGTAACATTTCAGTGGAGTAATGCTTCCTGATGACGAGTATTAGCAGTTAACATGGACCCATGTTTGACCTTAGAATCACTTCCTCATCTTATTTAAAGAAAACTTAGAACGGACTCACCATAACACGACTTAGAATAATGAGATGAAGCCAAAATGAAGAGGTTGACGGTATGTTTGAAAAGTAAAAGCTGCTTTTTTGGGGTAAAATATAACATGTCTGTCATCATCACTTTAATCTGAGACCTAAAACTTCCTCAAACTGGTCAAATAAAGTTAAAAATGATATTTCTCAACTAATTCCCGGATCTCCTTAATGTAAATATTACATCTTATTTCAAGAAATACGGCCCGGTGAATTTTCCCAGAGTCCCTCTGGGCACAAAATAAAAACCAGGAGAGAATAACTGATTCAAACGTCTGATAAAGTCGTGACCAGATCATCGCCCCTCCTTCAGTGACCCCAGACCCCCGACCCCCGACCCTCGTGTTAATGGTTATCTGTGTCTGCGGCGTGGATCAAGCGTGAAGACGCTCACGTTGAGGATGGGCTTGCTGCACTGGGCGCAGTGGGGGGAGAAGAGGGTGAAGTAGTCGGACTCGCAGTAAGGCCGTCCGTCCTTCTCAAAGAAGTTGCGGCTGCCCAACTCCGTCTCACACTCGGTGCAGACGAAGTGCTCCGGGTGCCACACCTTTCCCAGAGCCGTTACCACCTGCCAGAGAAAACCAGAGGTTGGTGGACGAGGGACAGGTGACCTCCTTTTAATGAGGCGGTTGTTGTTTTGAACGGACTCACCTGTCCGACCACCGGCTTCTGACAAGCGGAGCAGTTTCCTTTGGAAGAGGTTTGGACCCCCTGTCGGCTCAGGTCCGACTGAAGCATTCCCAGCATGTTGTCCAACGAGCCGCTGGAGGGGGTCTGCATCGGCGCCGTGGGCTGCTGAGGTGCCGTCACCACCGGACTGACAGGTGCAGCGGGCTGGGGTGAGAAAAAGAAGACAGAACACGTCTGTCTGTGAGACCCCACCTCTCCAGGAGTTTATCAGTCCAAACTTTGTGTGAAATTCATCTGGCATAAAACAACAGTCTGGGTTTTGATCCGATCCTCGCCCCTCCGTTTTCAGTCTTCCTGTTGTGATGCTCCATCGCAGGAGGAGAAAGAAAATCCTTCAAAGAGCCAGACTTACCGATCAAACTGAGCCGGAGCTGACGGCGCCGACAGCAGCGGTGCATCCATGAAAACCCCCCAATCCCCTGCATCGTACAACCATTTCCTCCGGTTGAACTCCTCAAATGAAATGTGTGAAGTTATGGCCGAAAAACGTTTGTTTGTTTTTTTTTAGAAAAATCTCCCCCTAGTGAGTAAAGTCTGAACTAGGAGAAATAAAAGATAAATGTCCTGGAGTCCAATCATGTCCACCAAATTTAGACCAAATCCGACTGAAGGCTGAGAAAACCTTTGGAGATAAATCTATCTATATGCAACTGACCTTTCCCTAAATCAATCCAGTTCTTCCTCACACTATGGTCTATGTGGGAACCTAATTTTGAAATGATCCATGAAACGTTACTGTGTTAAAATGATGGATCTACATCATGATGGTGATTCCATAATATCCCCGACATTTTGGGGCTATAAATATCTAAAAGTGTAAAAAATGATCCTAATTATCCGATTTTTCCCTCAACAACGAGGTTTAGTTTCCACGTCTGTTTGTATCTTAGAAGAATCACGGAAGAACCGCAGGGCGGGTTTTCTCGTGGGTTGAATCCAGAGCCCATGACTTCTGTTCTGACTCTGCTTGGTGACATCACGAGTTTCGCAGAATAAAAAATCAAATCAATCCAATAAAAAGCTGTTTAGAGTAACGACGTCACAGTGGGACTATTGATGCCTTTGATGTTCCTTCTGGGTGGAGTTTGGGCCGCAGTTTCAAAAGTTCCTTTATTGTTCCTTTGAGGGTGGGATTATGGTCTCCGTGGGCTGAACAGAGATGCTGAAGTGGAAGTGCAGGAGACGAGCGGCTACAAAGTATTTGAGAGATACTCTTGTAGGAGGTGTCAGTAGATTTAGAGGCTGGCAATAACTCAGATATTAATGGAGGTACCTGCAGGAATGTTTCCGTAACCTCGGGTTCTGTTGGACCTTGGCGCTCTGGGCTTTTTCTAGCGGTTTAACATGTTCCTTTTTCGAATCCCATTTTCTAATGCTCACAAACGTGTGAAATCTATAATAAGTAGAACCAGCAGAGGTTGATGCTGCCATCAGAGGCAGACATGGCAGAAGTAACAGGAAGTCCAATAATAATAAAGAGAGTTGAAGGGAATGTAAAACAGCCAGAGGGGAAAACTCACAATGAGTTCTTTCATGCCTCTGCTGATGTTCCCAGAACATGTTTGGAACGACTAAAACAAGCCCCGTCTAAAGTAAGAGTCTACAATCCCTCACTGCTTTAAAGGAAGTCGACCTTTAAAGTTTGTTAACATGCTTTTATATCACAGCCTGCGTCTCTGGGAGGACATGCAGTTGGTTTGGGACACGGTCAAATATCCCTTCATGGGAGCAGAGCAGGAAAGTCCCTGCCGGGGACTTTGATCCTTCTAAACGTCACAACATTCTTTCTTAGAAAGTAAAAAGGAAACAGAACCATTTCCTTTTTACGTGCAGATTCTGGTTCATGCAGCTCGCGGTGTGCTGCGTTCAGGCCCGGTGGGAAAGGCCACGCTCAGGCTTTCACACTTCGAGCAGAGTTACGGATGTTGTGATCTGATCAGATATTTGGTGCGGTGGTGTGGACTCTTACGGTGCTCTGGACTCTGAAGTCTGACAGCGAGGCCATCAGTTTGTCCAGTTCCAGTGTGGCGGATGTTGCTGATGGTTTTGCAGAACTGAAAGAAAGTTAAAGAGTTTGAACAAACACAAAACATCATCTGGTCTGACCTCAGATACGGATGAAAGCAGTCCAATACATGACATCCCAAAGAAATGTACGCAGATGGTTTGGCCATGTCACAAGTTTGAATGCAGAAACGTTGGTTTAGAGACTTTTTTAAATCTTCATCTTCATCTTCTTCTTCATCTTCGGGCTGATCCCTTGAGGATTCTCCACAGCTGATAATCTGTCTCCATCTCCTCCTGTCCTCTCCATCTTCCTCTGTCACATCAACCAACTGCATGTCCTCTCCCCCCACCTCCAGAAACCTCCTCTTAGCTCCTCCCCTTCTTCTCCTGCCTGCAGCTCCATCTCCAGCATCCTTCTAACACTAGACCCACTATCCCTCCTCTTCACGGGTCAGAACCATCTGTCTGTCCTCTCTGGCTTTGTCTCCAGGACGTCTCACCTGGACTGTTCCTCTGATGTCTCCTTTCTAATCCTGTCCTTCCTCTCACTCCCAGAGAACATCTGAACATCTTCACCTCTGCCTCCTGTCTTCTGGTCAGAACCAGAACCACCGTCTCTGAACCATCCAGCAGAACTGCTCTCACCTCCATCTTGGAAACCTTTCTCTTCACTCCTGCTGCTCCTCTTCTGTCACAGATAACTCCTCACCCTCTTCTCCACCCACTCCACCCTGCCTGCAACAGCTTTTTCACTTCTTCTCATGCACCTCCTCCACCTCTACTCCTCCATCCTCACCTCCTCCTGCCTCCCTTTCATTCACACACATGTATTCTGTCTCGCTGCCATTGACCTCCATTCCTCTTCTCTCCAGCGCATACCTCCACCTCTCCAGGTTCTCCTCCACCTGCTCCCTGCTCTCACTACAGATGACAATGTCCTCCACCAACATCATAGTCCATGGAGACTCCTGCTGACCTCCTCTGTCAGTCTGTCCATCAACACAGCAAACCAGAAGGGGCTCAGAGCCCATCCCTGATGCAGTCCCACCTCCACCTTGAACCCATCCATCAGAGCTTATTTAAAATAGTGGGACTGATTAGAGAGAGAGAGTGTTTGGATGGATGTTTACTAGAATACTGGATGAAGGCTATTAAAGGTGATATTGATTCTTTCCTCCTCACGTGTCCAAACAAACATTATGATGATTATATTTAAGTTTCTCTGTAAGTTCTTCCTCAAACTTCTACATCCAGTGAAGATCTATAGAACTCTCAGAATAGAACTTGTCTAGTGGTCTACGGAGAAGTCTCCTGCTCGTTGATTGAAACGTAAAACATTCTCTGGACTCAAAAAGAACAATGTGGATCCGACCAGATTCATGTCCTACCTGGAAGAGGAGGTCTTCTCCTTCATCTTGTCTGCCTCGTCTTTCTTAGAAGGGAACTGAGCCAGGATCTCATCTGTTGACGGAAACAAGGTCACACACCAGAAGAGACTCCCAATGAGGCGGTGATGACAGAACCAGAACACACTGACCCGTGATGTTGAACTGTGTGGCATTCAGCTCCTGCAGGAGATGGTCCAGCTCACTCAGACCGCCTCCCAACAGCGAGGAGGAGAAGGCGGGAGGAGGTTCTGCGTTGCGAGGAGAGCGTGGTTTACACACTGTGCTGTAAGAATTACAAGACAGGCCAAAGTTAGTGTCGCTCAGGCGACGTCCTTCTACCCGTGAGGTCATCCGTGACCCACAGGAGGCGCCAGAACTTTGTCCGCTCAGAAGTGAGTCATGAGACGGAACCACAAGATCCACAAACACTCAGAAACCGGACAAAATGACCAATGTGGGGGATACAATTATAATTTCTCTTGACTGTGGTTTAGGATGAAGGTTTCCCTTTCAAACACAGAGAGGGGCTTCTGATGATGAGGATGATGAGGAGGAGGAGGAGGAGGATCTAGTAGAAGCATCAGGTTTTATGTATTACTCTATCCACATCAACCCACTATTCTTCCTTTTATCTTTATGAATCATTTCCTCTTGTGCGCAGAAGCCTTTCTCTGGCAGGAAGAATTATCCGACCCGCTCCAGCATCAGCCGGTTCTGTCCCCATCAAGACTCATGATTCAAAATGAACTTTATTGTCATTCAGATTATCTACGGGACGGCAGAGCGAAATGACGCTGACATGGCTCCATAACGAAATAAAGAAAAAGGAAAAAAGGAAAAGTGCAGTAAGTGAAATAGATTTTAAATAATAGAGATTTTTCTTCTTTATAATGGAGTTTA
>JBBDHG010000181.1:177500-259841 GCA_037951165.1 Lophius americanus
TCATTTCTACACACAACTCTGTAAGAATCCATTCCATAGCAAGAACCCACTCATGTTCCTCAGTAGGAGAGGAAGGTCCATTATTCTGCCCTGTTAGCTGGAATGAACAGAAACCACATTTCCTCTGCTGGAGCGCACCACCCCTTCCCCACCAAAGATCCCCTCCAGATATCTGAGAGCCGCAGAGATCCGCGCCGACACTCACCCAGATCGTCCATGGTGGGTTTCACCGACAGGGTCCGTCTCTGTGCGACACAATCCGGTCAGCATGAAGAAGAGGCGACGGATCACAGATGGACCTATTGTCTGCTTCGCTCCTGGGTAACTTGTAGGGCACCGTTATCCGCCAACAGAGGAGGAGGAGGAGGAGGAAAGAGAGGAGGAGGAAAGAGAGGAGGAGGAAAGAGAGGAGGAGGAAAGAGAGGAGGAGGAAAGAGAGGAGGGCGTTTTTCAATCTTTTTTTCTACTAACGCTCTTCCTGTGTAATGCCTACCGGGACTTCGGACAGCCGAAGGCCTGGTTAGATGAACGGAGCTACAAACCCCGCATTCCCCGGACACGTGACGTCACCCTGGACATTCCGAGTCCATATTTGGGAGAGAAAATGAAGCTTTTAGTGGCGCGTGCGACCCGATAAGAAGATTCGTGTGAAAAAAAACACAATTTCTGTTTTTCTTGTTTTGTTCTTTTGATATTTTTAAATTTAAAAAAAATCGAATTGAAAATTAACGTAAGGAATATAATATATACATATTGAACTCAAATAATAATAAAAGATAATGATCTCACTTAAATGTTTAAAATCATTTCCAAGGCTCTTGAGCCGGAATACTCCTCATTACATTTTGGTGCAGATCTGGGTAAAACTTAGGATCCAGGAGTATTTTGTTCTTCAACAATGTGAACATTGAACTTTTTCATTTTTATTTTCAGGGAAAAGTAATGGATGGAAGAGGAGAAGGGAATGAATCACATTTAGAGGGTTGGTCTCTGTGAGTTTGTGGTTGATACAAATCCAGAAGCAAGCCTTAAAAACAGGATGGCATAAAGACTCTGTTGGGAGAATGTGATGTAGTAAGTCCCATTTCTGTTAAATGTCTGGATCTGAAGCACACTGAACCAACACAAACAACAACCCTGTTCATACGCCGGACTATTCCATCAAGATGAACTCATTCTTCCAATGTTAAAGGACGTAAAACTGACCTGTGGCGTAAACCTGCCCCATTTCTTGCATATGCATCATTTAATGGAATCAACTCTGACCCAAGATTCATCCTGCCACCAAGTTGAGTCAGTAGTTTCTGCATAATCCTGTTATGAACCCAATAAAATGAACCCTGTGAGCACAATATGAATTAAAGTGAATGTTTTAGAACCACACAGACCCGTCAGAACTCAACAAATCCAAAACAAGTTTTTCTTTTTAAATAAATAATTGACAGGATTTATGCAAGTAACACATAAAATCTGAGGGCAGAACAGTTCTTCTCAAAGTGAGAAGGTTCTAGACCCAAACCACCTCTGCATGTTCTGGGTTTCCTCCTGCCTGCCTCCAGTCCAGAACCATACATTACGTATGTGAGTGTGAGCATGAATGCCTGTCTGTCTGTTTCCCATGTGATGAACTGCTGACTTGTCCAGAGTGTCGGCCTCCCGCCCAGTGTCTGCTGGGATAGGCTCCAGAACCCCCCTTAACCCTGAGCAGGATAAACGGTGACAGGAACTGGATGGAGGGACATCAAACGTGAGAGGCCGTGATGACCGGCGAGGGCGAGGAGAACGATTGAATGTTGGGACATTTATATAAACGCCTTGAAAGCTGGAGACTGACAATAAAAGACAACGTCTCTGCAGAAGCCCTTATAATTACAAAATTAAAACCTGGAGTGATCACAAATCTCCAGCAAAATACTAAATTGGCAACTTTTCCAGGACTTTGATGAGAAGTGTATGACGTCAGTGTTATAGAAGCAGGGCTCAAACACAAACGTGAAACAGATGAGCTCCTCTCGGCTCTTCAGGTTATCGATATCTGGAAACTTACACGTTCTTGAAGCGTCGGTCCACGTCTGACGACAACAACCGTGACAAACTCAACACTCACCGTTTCACTTCTGTCATCTTCCTTTAATGTTGAACACAAATCTGTGCTCAAAAGAAAAGTCAGCCAGCAGTATAAAAAAACCAACAAGAAAACCTTTTATTAAGCAAGCTCACAGTCAGATATCTGCAAGATCAAGGAACGGTGCCACGGTGATGCTGGTGACATGTGGAGATGTGTCCGTTCTGAAAAGGTACATTTCGACACCAAAGAACTCTTTTCTGTTGGAATCACAGAATGTCCTCCGAGCCCCAAACCCCCCTGCTGTCAAAGAGGCGGCGCCTCTGGTCTCAGTGCGAGAAACAGAAAATAATGAGCTGACGAGTAAAACAAAATGAAAAGACAAAACATAATTATTAGGAAGATGTTTGATCTTTCTGGAAGAATGACAACAAAGAAAACTTGAGGCAGTAAAGGCGGATCTGTCTCCTAGAAAATGAAGCGGTTCTTCTGACTCGTTCATGCAGGTTGTTGATTCAGATACGGGATTCCTTTTGTTATGCAGGTCACTGATAGTAAACAGTGACACGTGACTGTGTCCTTACCTATTCCATAATATTAATAGTAACTTTTATGACTCACACACGGCCAATCACTCCTTCCAAACCAACTACTTCCCTCGAGGGGTGGGGCGTCAGAGCCACGTCAAGGAGAACCACATGAGATGCTGAGATCATACAGAGTAATGAAAGGCCTTGTGAAGTAAACTGGAGGAGTGACGTGACGACAGCAAGAATGTAACATGGATCTGATTGGTTACCAATGACGTTCCACTCCACCAACTGAAATGATATCTTTCCCCCTGCTAAAGTTAATCCACACACCCACGTCCACCATTCTGTTCTTGCTCGTTTCATTTCCTGTCATCACTGCACAGCTTGTTCGCTGGCTGTGCTGCCAGAGTCCTGGGGTTTCATCACATCGGGGAGTTCCGGGGGGCAGGAGAAGGCCTCGACGTGCAGCTGCTCGAACGTCTCCTCTGCAGGGCCAAGGAGACAAGGAGGCGTTAGTTCCGTCATGACGGCAGAGTGCCATGTGGCGGTATCGGTCATGTGACAGGGACCGCAGCAAAGCATTCTGGGGGGATAATCTAAAGCGTTGAGGAAATGCTGTGCGTTATGGACTATTAAAAGAAACCAAAATGAATCCCCACACACATTTAATGGGAATCACTCGGCGTGTACGTTCAGTTACGTCCATTCTAAACTGGATTTATGCCGACGTGTAGCACATGGATGCATGCAGGCACCCGTGGGTGAACTCCCACAACTCAGCCGCCCTGTAGTGAGCGGCCGAGCGCATATATATGACCGAGCCCGTCAGACTAGTGGCCAGCGCTGGCCCAAACCCAGCACACCTTGATTCTGATGTAATAATTGGTCCTGAGTCCGACACAGTAAATACTAGGCGAGGCGCGGAGCTTCTAGGCTGTCGCAGTTGTTGTTACCATCGGTATGTTTCCCCTGATGACTCATGTCGGCAGGAGTAAAACGACCTGTTTTTGGCTCTATGCCCTCATAGCGGTTGTTTTTAACTCATTATACACAAACATTAAACGCTGTCATCAGCATTTAGCACGTCGGCTATCGCTGACGTGATAGGCTTAGCTTATGTGAGCTAAAGCTAAGTTAGCAGTTGACCCATTCTCCTCCAGGGCACAAAGATAAATCCCAACACAAGCATTACATGAGCTTCAGCTAAGCTAACAGGTTTTGCTGCAACTTATATTATGAATTAAAATGCTGCAGAATCAACAAACTTCTGAAAAGAGATTGTTTTATGATTACTCTCCCATCCCCACAAGACAACAACAACAACAACCGACTCTTTTTTCAGTGATGCATTTTCAGAAGAATACACATTATACACCATAAAAAGTCCTCTGGAACATTCTATTAAAAAGGGACTCTCCAAGAGGAAGACTGACGTGAAATCCTTATAATCCATATCTCACACATACCACTGAAGACCACAGACGGATGTTAAATAGAAGGAATGAATTAAAGTTCTTGTTAATCTCAAACAAAAACTAAAGTTTGACATCACGGTTTCCACATTCTGAACCATCATGTTTTTGGAGTAGTACCTTTAGAGTCTGAATGTAACCCATAATAAACATACCTAAAACAAAAGATCTGTTTAGCATCTCTTCCACAGTCCCAGCAGACGGACTGCATTCTTAAGTGTAGGTGGGTTGGTACCGGCGCTTCAGGGTTAACTTTCATGTTTCCAGGGATGGGAAAAGACAAAGTAGATTTTTCTTGCAGCATTTGTTGATTTTCACTTTGCCTCTAGCCTACAGACAAACTCATTCCTCTACTCCTAAAATAATCATGATGACTCTCCTCCTCCTCCTCCTCCCGCTGCTGCTGTTGTTGTTGTTGTTGTTGTTGTTGTCCTGTCGTTAACTCAACTACACACATAAATGTATTGTATAAGTATTTAGTTGTTGTTTTTTACTACAAGGGGTCAGGGCTGTACGTTAGCAGACTGAAGACTGCCACAAAAGCAGAAGAGTTTCAAATCTGAGTTTGGAGCGTAAACAACATCGACTGAGCTTGTAATAATTAGCCAATCAGTCAATAGAATTAAAGCTGCATTCTTGAGCAGTGGATCAGTGGGCTACAGTCCAAAGAGAGGAGGCAGGAGAAAATCTACAAACTGGAAGGATTCTCTTGATAGCATTCACAACTTCTGATAATGAAAATGTTAAGTAAACATTCTAACGTGGAATGAGCTGAACTTCTCGGGGAAAAGAAGTTGTTAAAGATCATCTTCCTCTTCTTTTTGTTGCTC
The DNA here is from genome assembly GCA_037951165.1 of Lophius americanus. Lineage (NCBI taxonomy): Eukaryota > Metazoa > Chordata > Actinopteri > Lophiiformes > Lophiidae > Lophius > Lophius americanus. The sequence continues at coordinate 182,401 of JBBDHG010000181.1, forward strand.
CCTCAAGGGATTGTCCCAGCAGATGATGTGTTTCCATCTTCCTCTACATCATCCTCACACCAACCAGCAGCATGTTCTCTTTCACCACATCCAGAAACCTCCTCTTTGCTCCTCCCCTTCTTCTCCTGCCTTGAAGCTCCATCTCCAGCATCCTTTTACCAGTAGGTCCACCATCCCTCCTCTTCACGGATCAGAACCATCTCAATCTGTCCTCTCTGACTTTCTCTCAAGAACATCTAACTTGGGCTTTCTCTCTGAAGTCTCCTTTCTTTTCCACCTCCTCCACTCCCAGAGGACATCTCAACATATTCAACTGTAAAACCTCCAGCTCTGCCTCCTGTAAGTCGGCACCAGTACACCTCCTCCTAAACGGCTCTAGCATCCACTAAATCTCTGAGATGGTGTTGCAAAATCTAGTTAAGACTCCACCAGCCTTACTGCTGGACACCTCCATCAGGACCAATTGTCTTTCACTGCGCTGCCCATCACCTCCTCGTCTCCTCTGTTCCCGACACAAACATGAGCATCGACGTCTGCTTCAACCACTCTCCCTCACCACTGGGAATACTCTCCATCACTACATCTAACTCACTCCACAAACTCTCCTCCGACTCACTCCAGCAAATCTCCTCCGACTCACTCCAGAAACTCTCCTCCGACTCACAACCAACTTGTGGCATCTTCATCTTCATATTCATCATCCTGTCTGACATTCTTTTCACTTCCAAAACTCTCTTCACATGCTTCTCCTTCACGATCGCCCCTACACCACCACTCCTCACATCCACACCAGGATAAAACAGAATTGTTACAGATCACAAAGAGCCTCGATGACATTTATGGATAAAAACTGATGATGTGCTTCTCTGGAGGAATCTCTCCAACAAAAGGTTAAAAACCAGACATCCTGTCTGTTACAGGCTCACAAATACTAAATAATACACATAAAATTAAATCACCATTGATGCGGAAGGCCAGACCAACTGTGGCGGGGGCTTGAGGTCTGGCAATCTGGTTGGTGAATCCAGAGTCACCGAGTGTTTTGCTGTCCTCTAGCAACTGGTCATCCTGTGGAACGAAAGGTGGAAATTTCAGAGAATCATCCAGTAGAGACAAAATTTTATGAGTTTTTAAAAAAGGATCTAAACACACTTTGTAGAGCCTCTGGTCTTCAGGTGTCCTCTTAAGAATTCCTTCAACGATGCGCTTCAGCTCATAAACAGTGGTGGACTCTTTGGCATCTGTGAAGATTGTGGTCTTGTGACGTCGGATCATTAAAAACACGTCCTGAGGGATAGTAAACAAAGTTTAATAATAATATTTTTCAAAAAAGCTACTTTCATCTTAATAGTAAGGTATCATCTTACAACAACCTTAGAAAAGATGGATGAGTTATGCCCCAGGGGAAAACGCCAGTGATATACGATACAGTAGAAAATGATTATAGACTATTGGATGAAAATATAAAGATGATGGATTGTCAAACCCCACTCTTATAATTATCATTTGTAACAATTACCATTTTGTGTTTTGGTATTAGTTTGTTTTTTCTTTCTATATACTTACAATGCAAGAGAGATTGAGCTATGATTACAAATATTAAGGACTTAATGTTTGTTCTAACAAATATATCTCATTTTACACAGGATGGATGTTTCTGTGGTTCAGGTGACTTCCAGGTGAACTGATAATAGACTCCTCAATTTATTTTACAAGAATTCTCAATAGACTGTTGCAGTTATACGTGACTATGTGTCGTTTATTCTTAAATCAGATGACAGCAGCTCAGTATTTCCTTAGTTATTTGGTAGGAACAGAAGAATTACCATTAGGCCTACTGTCAGTTCATTGATTCAGAAGCTAACAGCTGATTCAGAAGCTAACATCTACAGGGAGGAGGTGCAAAGCTAACAACATTTGAGCAAACCCAATATTATCCCGCACGGATCTGCTTTCAGGTTTCGGAGTCAGAATTAGGACAGTTTCAGTTCCTCTGATCTGACTAGCCTGGCTGTGCTAGCCGGCTAACCCCGCTTTACCTCCGATGTTAGCCGAGGAGAGTTAGCCAGCGAACACCTTCTGACTCAATTTGAATCAACATTTCCACACCAAACCGTAACATTAGCTATAACTCCGGTAATAAGAAGCACAGCGCCCCACGCCGTGCCGGTATCTCGGCCCAAATCCCCACAGAACTGTGGATAATAGTCAAATAAAAGTTACCATCTCAGTTGGTCAGCCAGCTCGTCAGCTGCGCCTGCCCCGCTGTTTATGCCGCAGAGCCCCAGCGCCGCTGGCCTTTATTGCGTAACTTAGTGGAGTTTTCTATTCACAGACGCAGATACGCGAGACTTCGTATGTCGGGTTTCAGAATTTGGCGCGGGACAGTTACATGCGGGAGTGTGTACGCACGATTTGAATTTGACACGGCGAGTGTTTTGCCCACTGCTGTGAAGAATCTCGTTCATACTACAAAATGGTACGTGACAACCTTATTTATTTCTCAGTTGTTACCAAACGCTGAGATGTCAGTTACGTCACGTTACGTTAATGTATTAGCTATGTAGACTAGTTAGCAACCTAGCTATGTTATGTTATGTTGATGACCGGGTCCGCCCCGAGTTAAAGTTAGCATAACGTTGTTTCTTACGAGGGGACATTTATCATTGATGGCAAAGAATCACTAACACTGTATTAATGCTTGTTAAAGTAGTAATGTACGCACATTAAATGACACGTATATTATTGTCAGTGACGTCATTACACATATACATGGTGAACTCAGTCAGCTAACGTCTGTGTATGAGTAGAAGAAGGTGATCCGAATGAGTTCTGGTGTCAGAAAGCTGATTTTGGCACATTCATATTAACTGTCATACTAGACAGCTGGTGTTTTGTTTTGACATGACGTATTCCTTTTAATATTGCAGCTCACTGTCTTCAAAGTAAGGAGCTGATAACACCCCAGTGCCATGTCACTGGCATTTGAAACCACTGTGTCCAGGATGTCTCTCCCTCTTCCTACCCACTTTTCAAATGCATCGCAGTCCTTCTCGCTCAAAAAGCGCCGCGGCCCTATTTCCTCATCATCAACTTCAAACTCGTCCCCCTGTTCTCCTGCCAGGCAGTCACACTCTCTGCCCCCGCTGCCACCATCTAAGGGATGTCCCCCTCTGAGTAGAATGTTCCCCCAGCATCTGGCCCCCTGGACACCCCTGTCCAGTTCCCTCAGTAAGAGTCCTCCGACAAATCCTTCATACGATCCTACCAAACAGCAAACCTATTTTAGTCAGTGCTTCACTAATTTGGGCCTTCTGGGAAGAGGATCCTTTGGAGAGGTGTACAAGGTCAGCAAGATAAAACACAGATGTACAAATACAGTATGTGTCTTTTAGTATATATATATATATATATATATATATATATATATATATATATATATATATATATAAACACACACCAAATGATACGGTTTTATTTTCTATATTTTTCTAGGTACAGAGCAATGTGGACGGCCACCAGTATGCAGTCAAGCGCTCTAATCACCGCTTTAGGGGGAACACTGAGAGGAACCGTTGTGTGAAGGAAGCCCGGAACCACGAGCGTCTTCGTCTTCATCCTCACATCCTACGTTTTGTGGCAGCCTGGGAGGAGTGTGGTCGACTTTACATTCAGACAGAGTTGTGTCGCACCAGCTTAATGCATCATGCTGAGAATCAACCACCTGGCCCAGGTGTGTCTGGAAGACATTTTGTGTTAGATATATTTTACTTTGCATACTAGATGTGGAAACAGTTAGATATGCTAATCTGTTTTTCTTTAAAACATTTTAACCAGATGAGCCTGGAGCTTGGGCTTACCTGTGTGACCTCCTCTCGGCGTTGCAACACTTGCACTCTCATGGTTTTGTGCACCTTGACCTTAAACCTGCCAATGTTCTGATGACTCACTCTGGACGTCTCAAACTGGGGGACTTTGGGCTCCTTCTTGACCTCAAAGAGAAAAGTACGGATTCTGCTGCAGGGAAAATGAAAGAGGACGTACAAGAGGGAGATCCGAGGTACATGGCCCCCGAGCTGCTCCGTGGAGAGTATGGACAAGCTGCAGATGTTTTCAGGTATTGATGCCATTATTTAGAAAATAAAATCATCTTTTAAAATCTGTAAATGATAGATGAGATTGTATTTGGTGCATAAACATGATTTTAATCCTTTCCGTTTAGTTTGGGTGTTTCTATTCTGGAGCTCGCCTGCAATATAGAGGTTCCAAATGGTGGAGAGGGTTGGCAACAGCTCAGACAAGGTTCCCTCCCCTCAGAGTTCACCAGCAGTGGGTTCAGTTTTAAATTCTCATAAGTCGCCCCGTTCACCTCATTCAAAGGACTCCTGTTGAGTTATTTCCTCTGTGTTTGCAGGTTTGTCAGCGGAGCTCCAGGCGGTGCTGAGGATGATGCTGGCCCCGGACCCATCTGAGCGAGCGACAGTCTCTGAGATTCTTTCCCTTCCCTCTGTTTGGAAACACGTGTGGAAAAGGCGGATCTATTTAACGGTGGCTGAGACCGCCCTGACACTGGCCACCCTCTGTCAGGTAATCAGGGATCCCTCAGGGTCTGTTAAGCCCTAAAAGGTTTCATCTACCAGGTCTTGAATGTTTGCAGAGGTCTTAGAGACGTTTTGTTTATTTATCAATACCTTGAGGATAATTTATTAAAGGCCTTTTCTGTACTTCAAAATGAGGTTGTTTGTTTTGTGTTGTTTGGAGAACACACACCAGTAAACACAGCTCGACAAAATATTTAAAGTACTTTTAGAATACCTGGGACTCTGGTAGTCCTCCTTTTTCTGCATCTTGTTTTGCGGTAAAGGATTTACAAACAAAAGTCTTGAATAATGTAAAATGTAACCCCAGATAGAAACTGTTATCAACCTGTGGACCCGTTTGGATTTTGGCTTTTAAAAGGACAAAGTGACTTAATATGCCCGAGTTACTAAAAGGTGTAAAAGAAGTATTCAGATAACAACACTGCTGGTTTATAAAAGAAACTTCTTTCTGGAACACGGTAACTACATGGATATGATTTCTGCTGTCTTCCACATAGATGGTGATGTATTTGGGCCGGAGACTCCTGACCTCCGTTCACCTGTCCTTCCTACCAAACCGGACCAAGCCGGTACCCTGCACCCCTCCTAAGGACAGCTGGGACAGGGATGGCTCCCTCACCCTCAGTGCCTTACACGGGGACATGGGGACCCCCGAGGACGATGCAGTGTTTCTGAGGGACCCCACAGAACCAGAGCTGTCGCCCACATTCTCAAACAGGTAGAGACTCCTAGTGTTAATAGGACGACGTTCTTCATCGTTTTGCATCTATGCATGTATGAGACATAAGAAGAGCAATGACTAACTCTGCTAGAAATGTTTTTTCTTCTTAAAGGCACGACTTTTGTCAGATTCTCCTGTTACTTCTTTATGTTTCTCCACAGGATTAAATCGCGGCTGTCTGTGGAAAGCACATCCACACCTCTGCCAGGGTCCTTCACACATACTCACCAGAGTCCTGCCCTCACACCCACTCACCCACATCTGGGGGACTGGTCCTCTTTTAACTTGGCCCAATCACCCTCCAGCATTCGCTCCAACGGTTCCTGCCACACGCTGACACCCAGCGCCAGCTCACTTCACGCCGAATATGGAACTGACGCCACAAATGAAAAATGCACACAGAGCGGACGTCCGTCATCCGCCACGTCTTCACAACGGCGCAACCACAACTGGATCCGAAGGGAGGAGGATTTACCCAAGTCCAACCTTGAGCCAAAGAACCTGCTGAGTCTGTTTGAGGAAACGACTCCATGAGAGGACGTCCGTATGTTTACATTCAAGAGCAGCGTTCATTCCCTTTATGAGATGCGGAGAAGATGGCCTGATGGAGGAACGTTCTTTGTTTGTATTGCTGCAGCTGCTTTGAAACTTTCCTGCAGTAACTTCTTGCTCGGAAAAAAAAACCCCGGAATGGGTTCACAATGTAATCGGACCTTTAAAGCACTTTGTTCAGTTGATGCAATGACAAGTCATGATGCGTTTTGGGTAATAAGGAACTATTACCGTATTGTATTATTTATCTCATCGATAACAAAAGAAAATAAAAACCCACGAGGGAACATTATCTTGTGGACTTTGTTTTTAGAACTTAACAAATGTTTCTATTTGTGTTTGTTAGTTTGTAAATAAGAACAATCTGTCTGTGTAGAAGTTTCTGTCCACTGACGGGATTTCAATCTGACTGGGATAAAAGTAAGATGAAGATAATCGATCACTGGATGAAGAGGATTTTTAAGGCTGCTTTCCTCTCCGCCACTAGATGGCAGTAATGCGCTTCACGCGCTATAAAATCCAGGAAGTAGAGATGGTGTGTGGAGGTTTTGTACACATGCACCCACACACACACACACACACTTACTAATTCTGATCATTTGGGTGTTATCCCGTTAGATATGGATGTTTTCGCTTCTTAGATCATTTTTAGTTCTTTTTCTAATCCCTGTGCATGTTTCTTCAGTACCGTGTGTGATGTCTGCTGTGACACGTGGAGACTTTAATGTATTAATTATATGACAGTTGTTATGCATTTCAGAAAGCCCCTGCAAACATGCATGAAACAAACACACTGACCAGCATATATTCTGCATCTATATTTTAATTTTAAGTCCATAAAGATGTCCAAAGTTGATTCTTCAGAGGAGGCTGCAGGAGCTCCAGGATCAAATCAAACCAGAGAGCCCCGTAAGACGGATGATCATTTGGTTACTAACACCATGAAATCTACTCAGGATGTGTTTTTCGAGGGAGTGGTGGACACACATGTTAAATGTCTTTTTGTCTTTGGTTTCTATTGTTGTCATGCAGGAATTGTGCCACAAAGTTCTCCTGCTGTCCATCAGGCTGCTTCAGACTTGCGTCTGGATCAGAAACAGAAAGAAGAGCTGGAAGAGGACATGACGGTAATTTGTTCCTCATATCCATTTGAAGACTTGGACTGTGAAGGATCCATCACATCATTTGCAAAATGTCTCTCCCCCAGAACCACAACAGGTACCGAATTCTCAAGACAAAGACTGATTCTGACCCGTGGACACATCAGTCAAATGATCATAAAGTAAAGCAAACATCAGACAGAGACACGGTGCATTCCACTAATTATTTGAGGGATGATGCTGGTATGAGTTCAACATCCTTACTGAGACTGAATGTTGAACATCTTCAAGCCAATTCAGGATTATGCACAGAGTCGAGGTTTGTCCTCCCTCTGGACCCAAAATGGAACAGAAGAGTCACCACCTCAAATATGCAGCAGCTAAATCAGTGTTGGTGCAGAAGAACTCAAACAACCACAGAAGCAGCAGGTCCAGGCCCGAGAGCATGTCAGAGAAACCTCCCAAAACATCACTGTTACTCGCTTTGTGGTCGCATCTTCAGGCACGCAGGTGACTACAGGAAACACAGCAGGGTGCACAGGTGAGAAGCCTTACTGCTGCTTAGTGTGCGGGAAGAGCTTCTGTCAGTCCGGATACCTGATGGTGCATCTTCTCTGCCCCACAGGAGAGAAGCCGTTTCAGTGCAGTCACTGTGGCAAAAGTTTTAGTCAGTCAAGTAACATGAAGAAACAATCAGCAAACTCCCCAGTGACGCTCCTGTGAGTTACTTCGTGTTTATCTGATGAATCCAGACGGTTTTATACACATGTTATTGACATTTAAGGGCCAGACATTCACGGGGCAGATTTATGGTTTCCTGTCTTAAAGATAGCATATAAATATTTAATTTTGATGTGGTTGAGTTCATTTTTGTACGTGGATTTCTCTATATTGCTGTATATCTGTTATAATTTAGCACTTTGGGATTCGATCCACATGGAAAGTGCGTTATAAAGTAAATGTATAATTATTATTATTATATTTAAATGACAATATCAAGTGTCCACATTAGGAGAAAAGCTTAGAAAGGTGTCAACCTGCAGATAAATGTTTGCTATTTTCTTATTTTTAAAACGGACTTTTCCATTGACCTGTATTTAAGTTTGGTAATGATTAATCACCTTTTGTTCTGACTTCCAACGAGTCTCCTGTGACTCATAAATAATAATACATGGAAAAATCACGACACCGCATTTGTTCAGGTGCATTTAATTACCTGCATAATGAAACAATAAAATCATCTATGACGTAAGAGTAGAATTTAATAGGAGACGGATATCATTAATAACAGATCAATTGTGCTTTTAACTCTGGCTTTTATTTTGAAGTGACGCTCGTCACAGGAAGTGATTCTATTTTAGCTTCCGGAGGTCGCGACAGTGGGTCGTGTGATAATTAGTGGATGTTATTGTTGTTAGCATGCTGAGATAAAGTTGGCTAAAACTAAAGTAATTAAGCGTCCTGCTAACAAATAAGCTGCAATTTGATTTTTTTTCCCCAATTTTAAATGGATTTAGGATGTAAGCTAATGTAGCTAAGATTAGCTTTTCCACGTTACAGTATATAAACACCCTAGAAGAAGAAGAAGAAGGTTCTTTACTGTCACTAACTCCAGCTAACAGGTAAAGTGTTTCTTGATACTATCGGCCAGGGAACTACTCCTCGAATATAAATGCTGTCGTTAAACACGAGTTTGAAACATAATTCAGTTGTAAATGTGTCCAAACAACCCTTGAGAAATCAACATGTCGACACTTTCCCGAGACAAAACTCACCAGGTTCTGTGTTTACATCAACATTACAATAAGATTTCTGCACAACCACATTGTGAATTAACTGACAGACTGATTTCACTTTACCCAGAAATAGCTGTGGATTTATTGTAGATGTCATTAGATTTAAGACAACAATCAATCAAGCACTATAACGTATTACTATTATTATTATATGTTCTCATACACTTATCACCCATAACATTACAACTACCGACAGGTGAACTTATATAACATTGACTATGTCGTTTCCATGGCAACGTCAGTGACTGGGATATACTCGGTTTCAAATGAACATTTTGTATTGTGTTGATGTTGAGATTGTTTGAAAGTAAAGATCTGATTCACTTTGAAGAAACTTAAATAATGTTGGCCAGACAGTTGGGTTAGAGAATCTTCAATATCACAGGTTTACTTCCCCAGTTAATACTAGTTCTGAAAGGTGTCAGAACATACAGAGCTATTTTGGTGACAAAATGAGGACCTATACAACTTTAGTCAGGCGGCTTAAATGGAAGGGTTAGAATTTTATGACAAATATTAAAACATTCAGGCTAAATGGGATTGACACACAGCTAAGTGTTACCTGTGGTATCAATGTCTTACTCCTTTTTAACACTACACAGGTGATATCCATGGGTGAATTAACGCCATGTTGCCTCTACACAACAAATACTTTTTTATTGATCATGCAGTAACATTTTCATAGATACTGCTCATTCTGAGGACTATACCCGAGTAATTTCATCCCCACAACTTTTCTTCAGGATGTCCAAACTTGAACGTCTGAATGCTCGTGTGGCCAAGCTACTGACTGAAGCGGTGCAGGAGGTTCTGGAGGTGGTGAAGGAGACAGTGACAGAGTATCAGGAGAAAACTGCCAGAACGCAGAGAGAAAACAAGAGTCTGAAAAAAAGACTGAAGGAGCTTCAGGACAACATAACAAAGGAAAACATATGTATGTATCAAGTGTGATTGTCCGAAAGCATCTATTATTAATAATGTTCCTTTCACGTCGTGAGAGTTGATTGATTGATTGATTGATTGATTGATCGCGTAATAAACATATAACACTTTTTCTTGTTTGGTCTTGATTTTTACAGCTGTTGTACCAATAAGTTTCCCAGAGCCTGAAGATCAGGAAGACACACAGATCGAAGAGCAGGATTCAGACCATCCTTCTGAGGTCTTCCCTCAGACCTCAGACCTTCTTCTCACTGAGAAGAAATTGACAAGCAGCTTCAAATCCGACCACGGCGTGGAACACCCACAGGAAAGCTACGCCATTACTGAATCACAAGCTGGATGTGACTTGGCAGAAACAAAAGCCTGTTCTAAAACAAAACCAGAGTGGGTGACACACTCTGTTGAGGAGGCGGGGAGAGACCAAACATCACTCAATGCAAATAGTGCAATCCAGTCCAGTATGGTCTGCACATCTCTCCCCGCCGCTTCACTTCAGGTCAACTTGGCTGTTATCAAGAGAGAACCGGAGACAACAGACTGCACAGACTCTGAGGGACAATGTCCTCCAGAAGAAACGGTTGAATGTGGGAATCTAAGCGCCAATTCTTCTCACTACAACTCTGCTGAGACACACAGGCCACAAGTTTGTGCTGAGCCCAGCAGACTTTTATTTCTCCATTCAAGTAATGCACTATCTAGGAGGCATGGGTTTGCAAAAACCAACAGGGCTGCATTCGATGGGAGGAAACTGAGGACGGAACACTTCAGCCGAGAGGAGACGCACTTGTGCATCGTATGTGGAAAGACTTTCAGCCGGGTCGGGAACCTGAGAATCCACCAGCGTTGTCATACAGGAGAGAAGCCATATGGCTGCATACAGTGTGGAAGGAGGTTCAGTCAGGCAGGAGACCTGAAAAAACACAAGAGGGTCCACACAGGCGAGAAACCGTACTATTGCAACCAGTGTGGAAAGAGTTTCAGTCGGGGGGAGAATTTGAAAAGACACCAGAAGATCCACATTGGAGAGATTTTACATTTAGAGCAAGACTGGAGGGAGCAACAGCAATGATTAGGAAGAAATCAGTTAAAAGGGCCTTTTTCATTTAAAAGATAGTTGTTATAAAACTTATTCAAAGGTTTCATCTTTACCAGATGTTTTTACATGCTGACATTTAGCTTTTTTTAGGGCTTTTTGTGCTCCGGGTAGAGACACGGATCTAAAAGCATAACATCTGAGATCTGATATTGTTTTAAAATAACAATATCCATTGTGAAAAAAGTCTTTAAAGTTCCTGTCTATTAGGACACATTCAAACAAGTGCTTTCCATTATTTTTACAAATGAGATGTTCTTTCATGATTTTGTGACATTTCTCCCTCGTTACCTAGTTGACCCGTTTACTACATCAAAGTTGTCTGTTAATATCCTGTTAATATCATTCAGAGCCCATCGGTGACGTCGCCGGTGACGTCGCCGGTGACGTGACTAGCGACGTCGCCGGTGACGCCGCCGGTCTATTGGTGCATACTTTCATAATATTGTTATATTATGGGGCGGCTGTAGCTCAGGAGTGAGAGAGGTCGTTTCCCAGCGTGAAGGTGGCAGATTTGATGCCTGCGATCTATATGTGGTACGGTGCTACAGTTCGACGCCCCCCAGGTTCTTCAGAGGCCTGCTGCTCCTCAGGGATGGGTCAGACGCTGAGAATAAACTTCACAATATTGTTCTGTGTGTGTCTGAACTGTATAACGCATACCTCCTTAACGCAGGTTTGTATTATTAACTCTACAGGGGAGGAGATCGTGTTCTCTCTCCTGTTATTTTGCCTGTCTGATCATTTGTTTAGCAAGATTACGGAAAAACTATAGTCGGATTTGTATGACATTTTAATTTGGGGTAAATTTTGGCAAAATCTACAGATGATTACATTTTGGTGAAGTTACGTACTTCGCAGCACTTCAAATTTAATAAAAATATCAATCATAAGCTGTTTGGTCCCTCTTGAAACTGTTTCCATAACTTATGCTGAACAGAGACGCTGAAGTGGAAGGGGCAGGAGTCGATCGGCGGCACAGCATTTGAGATAAACCCAGACGGTTAGTTGGAGTTGTTGGTGATTTTAGAGTCTTGCAAAAACTCAGACATGAACAGAATCTGTTTCTGAGTTTTTCCCCAAACATCGGGTTCCTTTGATGTTTGGTACTGGAGAGGAAGATTTAATGCAACGATGTTGAAGAGAGGAAGAAACAAAGTAGGTTCAGAGGTAGGTTCTGGCCCTTTGTGGATGGTTGAACTCTTTAGAACTTTTATTCTACTTAATTAGAGAGTAATTACAGCTGCACCTCCGTCCAGCTCCGACCGCTGGATGGAGTTTTATTGAGTTTTGTTTGTTATTAGAAACATTACAACTTAGATGTAATACTGTGACACAGTAACATATGTCACAAATCAACAAATGATCATTCAGTCACACACACTCTCACACACACACACACACACACACATATAACTGGATGGCGTTTTAAGATAAATTAAAACTGTAAGCCCTGATCAGCCTGTGATATAATTACTGTCCATCAACAGATACTTATGGATTAATAAAATGGAGTAAAACATCTTGTGCACACTTGATAAGTTATCATATTTTTAATAATAATTATACTGTGTGAAGTTATTTATGTTGTGCTCACAAGATAATAAGATGCGTCCCCAAGAAAATTAATCTATTAAGATCTTTTTTTTTCTCAAGGGACTTCAGGGACTCAAGAACTTTCAAACGTTTCTGAAGGTGTTTAGTTTTTCAGAGATCTTTATTCACAATGTCAGGAAAATACAAAAATAAATCCTGATGGCATCAATAAAAAGGCTGAAATCTTCATTGTATAACTTAAACTTACCGACTCATGATACAATCCTGTATTTAATAATGTATTATTATTATGATATAATGAAAAACATTTTAAAGTAGAAAATGTTGACATGGTACGGATTAAACATTAAAGTAACGATTGTAAAAAAAGAAAGAAAAGAAACCGTCAAACAAACATAAAAGAGAAAGGGCTGAAGTTGTTTACACCTGTGGTCCAGGTCGCAGCGATGACGTGGATCCTCACCTCTGCAACCAGGAAGTGATCGGCACACCTACAGCAGAGACATGAAAGAAGGTTCAGGTAAGAAAACAGGAGAAATGTGCGATTGTTTAAAGTGTCCAGCGTCTTATACCCAGAGTTAAAGTGACCACGTGATAAACAACGTCACCACATTCAGATAAGAGTGACGTAGACACGAAGAGGGGTTCGAGACTCCACCGCCTAAAAAACATTATATTCACCGCGTCATTTCCAGAACAAGACACGACTTTTAACGGGGGCTTTAGATGTTCTATTTAGGGTCGTGTGCGTTTATGAGGAGGGTGGAGGTGAAGTTTCAGAACAGAAACACAGTCGGGGAAAAATGAGGAAGAGGGCTGAAGATTCTCTGCTTTCTCTTCGTTGCAGGATCATTTCCTCACTGCCTTTGATGTTGAAATGAAGCTTAATGAAAAAATTGTCAGCTATTTTGAATCCTGCGACTCCCCAGTAGACAAAGAAGGGTACCTGTTCAAGAAGGTAAGACACTTCCTGACATGAATTCAACTTTGTGTGTTCCTTCCCCAAAACAGTAAAAGTTCGACTCCTGGGATTTAAGAATAAAAGACTCCTAAATTAAATGTATTATTATTATTATTATTTATTACTCCTCTTTTATTTCAAGACTGTTGAACCCACCTGTGGAGCAGGTTCTGCCACACCTGAGCCACGCTGTTTTTCTTTAACCCGGGAAGAATGCTCAGCATTTTACATTCATGCATCAACGCTGGTGGCACAGCCGGAGACATGATGACAGTCAGCCGGCGCCGCGGTAAACCCAGTGTACCGACCCGGTGTCACGGTGAGCATGACCTCCCGCTGCACCTTTGAAAACGGTTCTGCAGCAGCAGAGACCAACGGTACACTAGTACTGGACTTTACATGCAAAAGCGACAAGAAAGTGCTGTACAGATGGTTCTGCCGTTGCATGGATGGTTTATGGGCCCACGTCCTGGACGGGTCCGTAATGAGTCCGCCAGGGTGAGCGTGACCATGTGAAGATCCTCCGTGGACTCACCTGCAGCTCCAGGCAGTGCTGACACCAGAGCGGGCCTCCGTTCACATCCATCCATCCTTGTTCTTCCGCCTACCCGGGTCGGGTTGGGGATGTCCCTCTCCCCAGCAACACTCTCCAGCTCATCCCGAGGCGTTCCCAGCCCAGATGAGATATGTAGTCCCTCCAGAGAGTTCTTACCCCGGCGTCTGCACCCAAAGGGACGCGTCCTAATCAGAACCTGACTCGCCTCGACCGGCTCCGTTTAACAGGAAGGAGCCCGACTCTACTCCAAAGTCCTTCTGGAAGTCTGAGCGCCGCTCCTCATCTCCTGGGCTGAGCCCAGCCGCCGTCACGCAGGACGGGTCTTGTTCCGGTCCAGGAGGATCAGGACTATCAGGATTCTCATATGTTCTGTAAACCACAGTTTGATAAACGAGGCGTGGCGTTCAGAAGAAACGACCAAAGACCAGGGGCGTCTTTTTACTGCCTTTAGTGTAAATGAAGTTTAGTAAACACAAACAAATATTCCAAACTATAGTTCTGGGAGGATAGATTTATCTCTGCATCTTGTTTTCACTCTTTAAACGGCTGGACTTCTAGGGTCCAGTGAATTCGGCCAAACGAACTTCTTCTAGAAAAATAAAGGTTTTGAACTCAGCGATTTCTTTAGAACATCAAATCCACAATCTACAGAAGGTTCTAGTTCCCTTTTTGGTGGATTGCATTAACTTTGTCATGACGCATCTTGAATTGTGTAAGAGATTGAGGAAAGGAGTTGTTTGTGAAGTTCTGTGAGGCCCGGCTGACACCCGTCTTTGACAGGGAGAGATAAAGACTTCCTACCAGAAGCGCTGGTGCCTGCTGAAGGGAAATCTCCTCTTCTACAAGGAGCGACCTTCTGACCGGGACCTGGTAGGAGTCATTGTTCTGGAGGGCTGCACCGTCCAGCTGTGCGAGTCCGAGGAGCAGTTCGCCTTCTCGCTGGTGTGGAGCGAGCCGGGTCTGCGGACCTACAAGTTTGCCGCTGAGGACCAGACGGGTCAGGAGAGCTGGATTAAAGCGCTGCTGTGGGCCAATCACAGCTACCTGTCGCTGCTGGTGATGGACCTGGAGAAGAAGTACAGAGGTGAGCGAGTGGAAGAGCGAGTGTCTTGTTCTTTTGATTCCCTGTTCTCCACTAGAACCGGGAGATCTCTCCTTTCACTGTTGACAGAACCGACCTGCTTAGAGACGAAAGCGCCTCATCACGAGAACCCACTTAGTCAAGTCTGTCTCGACTTAACTCCTCTAATAAGTTCTGACGGCGTGTTTGATTTGTTCTTTTTTATGACAGGTAGATCAATTACTACGCCAGTAATGATGAATGAATAATCTGTAATGAAACACAAACAAACAAACAAACAAACAAACAAACACGTCGGAGCGTTTCATCTGCGAAACATCGGGATCTTTTAAAGCCGATACTTTCCTGCTTCTGCGACAGAGGACATGTAGGAGTCTCGTTTCCCTCCTTCTGTCTGTGACAGGTTTGTTGGGGTTTGCTCCACCCACTCCACCCACTCCACCTGAAAGACAGCTGGTTTGGGTTTGAGCCTGAAGCTCCATCTCATCGCTGGTTTCTTTATTCTCTAGTTGTCTTCCACACTTCTAACCTCCTTCAAATAACAGAACTCGGGTTTCCCCTCAATGAGGAAGAGTAGTCCAGCCAGGAATCCCCCCAACACTCCACCGCCACCGCAATACTTGACCGGTATAATGACCTTCTACACAGATCCACCTTCGACCCGTCGGCCCGTAGAACATTCTCCACAAAGACCGAGAAGTCCAGCTGCTTTGATGTTTTTTTGTTGCGGTGGTCTTGGAGGAACTTTTGAAGGACGGAAACTTCTTGGATGGTTCTGAATTGTTGATCCAGTAAGTTTGCTGATAATGTCTCTCTCTGTGGTTCTGTAGAGTTCTGGGGCCTCAGAAATAGCTTTAGAGACTGTTTTTTTGTTTTTTTTTCACAAACAGCCTCTTCATCATCTCCTCTGGAATTTCTTTTGATTTTGGCACAGTGTGCTACTGGTGAGACCTACGAGGCGACGTCATGTTTCTGAAGAATGTCCGTTTAAACGATGATGGGAGAAGACTGGCGTAAATAACCGGTTAAAGCTGAAACCAGTTACTCGTGTGGTTCTGTTCGTTTGGATTGCGGGTTTAATGGGGATGGGAGAAGAAGATGACCTTCGGTACCTTAATCAATGATGCTCAGGTGGTCTTTTGTGGACGTTAAACTTTATTCCATTATGATTTATTACCACATACAGGCATAAATCCCTCTGGAAGTCGACCCACCTGGAATCTAAAGCAACTGGACTTTCTGTTTTGGCTTGAAGACGTTTCCAGTATCTTTTAAGAGGCTCCTTCAGTTCTGGGTCAGAGGTTCTAGACCTCCAGTAGGCGTTGGTACACAGAGAGTCGCTGGCAGTGGGCCGTGCATAGGTACCGTGGGCTGGTCGGGTCTGGGTCGGTCGGGACAGAGGGGTCTTGGCCTCTGTCCCTAACGTGAGCCTCCTTGATAGGAGAATAAACAAGCCCAGAAAGAAGTCCAGTTGCTTTGGATTCAACCCACATGGATGACCAGGACCCTGGATGAATGACACGGACTTGTTTTGAAAGTATTCAACCAGAGAATTCCACCGGCAGCCCTCCGGACCCCCCCCCAGAACCTCTCCCCCACGAGGAGAACCATCTAACACTATCACAATGAATGAATGTAAACATATTAACTTTAATTATCTAACTTGCTCGGTGGTATTCTTAACAGTTTATCTGACAAATAAGGTCCACTCCGGCGGGCTCGTGGGTTCAAAGGTCATCGGGCCTTTATGACATCCTACCGGTTAATATGTGCAGACCTCAAACAGAGAGCCTGATACGTTTATCAGAGTGTGAGTGAATATTTGATTGCTGGTGGCATCAGCCGCCCAGCCGGTCCACAAACACAACTTCCCCCAGGCGGGCTTTATTCTGCAGAACGCCTTCAGCCGTCCGGTGATTCTTTTCTGCTTCTGCTTGTCTGTTCCTCAGATGCATTGAAGGAGTTCACCGGGGAACCGGCCAACCCTTTCGTCATGCCAAAGTTCCACCTCTCAGAATCAGAATTTTCAGAAGCCAGTTGGAGGCCACAACCTTCAGCGCTCCCTGCGTTTCCGGCAGCGGGCGTCGGAACCGGACCCGTTCTCGGCTCCGGCGCCGTGCTGCAAGCTTCGGCAAATCCGTCCAATCCAGTTCCCAAAAAATCCCCCAAACCGTGGGCCATGAGAAACGCAAACCTGGATCCGATTCCCGCCCTGCCGTCAGCAGAGTGGTCCGGGGGGGGTTTCGGCTGCAGGGAGGATTTTGGTAAGTTGCATGAAGATTACGGCAAAGAGGTGAAAGAACTGATCGCCAACTGGTCAAAGAAGGGACGAAGAGCACACGCCGTCGAGGAAGACAACTTAATCGATTTTGGCTGAATCTGAACTTCACGTAATACAACTTTGATTTTAGTGACTCTGTTAGTATTTCAAAGTTCATGTATAAATAAAAACCACGTATATACACATATATATATATTTTATTGTAAAAGAAACCTGTTGTGTCTGAGAGTAAATAAATGATCTCCTGCTCTGTTGATCTTGTCCAAGTGATTCTTTCACTTTGAAGTAAGTGATGAACTAATTATTAATGATATTTGTTGCATAATAACCTACAAGCACCTTCTTCACCGACGTCTTCACCGACGTCTTCACCCACGTCTTCACCGATGTCTTCACCCACGTCTTCACCGATGTCTTCACCGACGTCTTCACCGACGTCTCCACCCACGTCTTCACCGACGTCTTCACCGATGTCTTCACCGACGTCTTCACCGATGTCTTCACCGACGTCTTCACCGACGTCTTCACCGACGTCTTCACCCACGTCTCCAACACAAGACTTCTCCTCTGTGTCCAGTTACCAGACATGAATCACCACCGGCCGTCCAATCAGAATCAAGATACGTCACAATGTGAACTTTCTGCTTTGAGTTCTGTAGAGATACCAGAAAGTCTCTTTTTCACACACACACACAATCACTCACACACACAATCTCTCTCACTCACACACACTCACACACATACAAACATTCACTCACACAAACAATCACGCACACACACTCTCTCACTCATTCACGCACACACACACACTTTCTCTCACACACACACACATACACACACACAAACAATCACTCACACACACTCTCTCACTCATTCACTCACACACACACACTCACACTCTCACACACACACACACACACACAACCGTGTGTCACCAGTTCATTTGCCCCTGTGTAATATTTTTTTGTCTGGAGCACAACTATAAATAAAAGCTTCACCAAACTTTATACATAAATTCAACTAATAATAATTTGTTTCTTTTGATGTTTTTAAACATTCTACTGTTTATTATTTTCTCATCATTGAAGTAGAGTTTTTGAAGGTGAGCGTCAGTGACGGTCATATCTCACACATTAAACCTACAGACACATTTAGAACTAGAAAAGCCTTGGAGCACAACCTCACACAACCTCACAGAACCTTACAGAACCTTAAAGAACCTCACACAACCTCACACAACCTCCCAGAACCTCCCAGAACCTCACACAACCTCACACAACCTCACATAACCTCACACAACCTCACACAACCTTACAGAACCTCACACAACCTCCCAGAACATCACACAACCTCACACAACCTCACAGAACCTCACACAACCTCCCAGAACCTCCCAGAACCTCACACAACCTCACACAACCTCACATAACCTCACACAGCCTCACACAACCTTACAGAACCTCACACAACCTCCCAGAACATCACACAACCTCACACAACCTCACAGAACCTCACACAACCTCACAGAACCTCACACAACCTTACAGAACCTCACACAACCTCACAGAACCTTAC
The DNA here is from genome assembly GCA_037951165.1 of Lophius americanus. Lineage (NCBI taxonomy): Eukaryota > Metazoa > Chordata > Actinopteri > Lophiiformes > Lophiidae > Lophius > Lophius americanus. Next base: position 201,217 of record JBBDHG010000181.1, read on the forward strand.
AGAACCTCACACAACCTTACAGAACCCCACAGAACCTTACACAACCTCACACAACCTCACATAACCTTACAGAACCTCACACAACCTTACAGAACCCCACAGAACCTTACACAACCTCACAGAACCTCCCAGAACCTCCCACAACCTCACACAATCTCACACAACCTCACAGAACCTTACACAACCTTACACAACCTCACAGAACCTTAGAACCTCCCACAACCTCACACAACCTCACAGAACCTTACACAACCTCACACAACCTCACAGAACCTTACAGAACCTCCCACAACCTTACAGAAACTCCCACAACCTCCCACAACCTCACAGAACCTCCCAGAACCTTACAGAACCTCCCAGAACCTTACAGAACCTCCCAGAACGTTAGAGAACGTTAGAACCTCACAGAACCTTACAGAACCTCCCAGAACGTTAGAGAACCTTAGAACCTCACAGAACCTGACAGAATCTCACAGAACCTGACAGAACCTGACAGAACCTGACAGAACCTCACGGAACCTCACGGAACCTCACATAACCTTACAGAACCTTACAGAACCTCACATAACCTCGCAGTAGGTTTAGGAAACTTCATGAAGGTTCCTCCATTAATGTCTGAGTTACTGCCAGCCTCTAAATCTACAGACACCTCCAACAAACTCTCTGAGCATCTCTCAGAGACTGTAGCCAGTTGTAGCTGTCGCTTTCCACTTCAGCGTCTTTGTTCAGCCCACCCAGCCCGCAGATCCACCCCTGGAGAAAAATTAAAAGGAACAAAAGTAGCAATAGTTACACTGCTCCAAACATCTAATTATTTTATTTTATTTTATCATTTTTATTTTACATCATCCTGCTCCACAAACAAACAAACAAACAAACAAACAAACACACTAACAAACATACAAACAAACATACAAACATACAAAATAACAAACAAACATACATACAGACAAACATACAGACAAACAAACAAACAAACAAACAAACAAACAGACAGACAGACAGACAGACAGACATACACACACACACACACACACACACACACACACACACACACACACACACACACACACACATACACACATACATACATACACACACACACACACACACACACACACACACACACACACACACACATACATACATACATACATACATACACACACAAACACACACACACACACACACACACACACACACACACACACAAATACATACATACATACATACACACACACACACACACACACACACACACACACGCATACACACACACACACACACACACACACACACACACACACACACACACACACGCATACACACACACACACACACACACACACACACACACACACACACACGCATACACACACACACACACACACACACACACACACACACACACACACACACACACACATACATACATACATACGCATAGGAGTGAAAACACAACCCTGGCACAGGTAACAAACAGATGGTATAAAGGTGAGGATGTATTCGGGGTACGATGTTTCGGGGGCATCATGGGGGAATATTTCACCTCCAGAACTCAAAATGCTCCATTTCTGAAATGTCCAAACACACTTAAGGATCAGGTTTTACACCAACTGCCTTCACAAGCATAGAGATTTTACATTTCTCCTGGCTAGTAATATAATAATAATAATAATAATAATAATAATACATTTAATTTATAATGCACTTTACATTAAGAATGTCAGATGTTATCCACAGTTAATTCTTTTAACCGATGAATTGAAGTTCCAACTACTTTGACTTTAAATGAGGCCAGTTGTTGTCGGTGGAACAGGAACAAATCGACCAGCAGCTGTTTGAGGACCAACCAGTCCAAGAAAAGGTGAAGTCGTTCGAATAATAGCAGAGAGTCAAAACTGCGGAGAAGAAGGCGGCGGGGACAGGCAGCACTATTTCAGTCTCTACAGCTGTCAGGTTTTTATGGACTTGAACAGAGTGGTCCCTTTCTCACGGAGTCTCTCTTTTCACCTTCAAGCCCACGCTTGACGTGGTCAGTCTGCTACTCGGAACATTCTTCACATTTGAGTTTCCCCTCTGCGTGTAATTCTCTCTATATGTTGAAATCAAGTGGAAAGATCCTGGATCAGCTAAAATCATCAGGCGGACTTTTAAAAAAAGGTCATAATTTGTGAAATACTAGGCCTACAAGCCGCTGTCAGTTCAGTGATTGATGGTGGCCCATGGCGCTCATATATGGAGTTTAGTGGGTGGGCTACCGTCCTATACTGGGAAACTCGTGGGCTAACCCGAATTAGTGCAACCGTAGTGAGAAAGCTGCTCAATTAGTCCAAACATCATGTCCTGCTTCAGAAACAGACACTGACAGGTTTTCCTATTAAAATGAGACGAGGTCTCACTCTGTCACGTGAATAATAAACCGACATGAAAGATTCTCTATGTCTTTAATTATTCTCTCTGTGGATCATAAAAGAGACACACACTGTTTATCTTCTGCTAAAAAAAGCGGCCTATATCACGTTTTCCTTTATTAAAAGCTCGGCATGCCGTGTTTCCATGCAACGTTTACTTCCTGTGCGAGTATTGAAGGACTGTTTACATTTCTCATTAATGCAAGGTCACGGTTTCTCCGGGCCTAGTGGTCATGTGACATTGCTGGAGCTGGACCAATTTCCATCAGTCGACTCTTTTCACGTTTCAGGGCTTCTGCAGATTTGTGAGTGGGCTCTGATCTCAGAGCGAAGCCTTCAAGCAGACAGGTGACGACTTTAGGATGTGGAGACCGCCAGCGGCGCCCACTGTGTGGCCCCCCACAGCTGTTAATTACCGTTAATCCAATACGTGTGTGTACCAAGTGAGTAAAGCGGCAACAGACTGTCAGCATACACCGCGTTTTGATCTCTCCTGATGGATATAAAGGAAACAAAAATAGCCACAACAAAGACGCCCCCCATGCTGGAGGAGGAAGAAGAGGGCTTCGGGGGCAGGTCAGTTGTCCCGCTGCATTCCCTGTCACTCAGTTCTGCCATATTAGTCCACTGATGACACCAAAGTCATGCCTGCGTTGGCATTGAATTCACCTCATTCCAAGACTTCTGGAGCCTATTTTGGAGCTTTGGTAAGCCGACCCAACCCACCTCCTCCTCGCTCCACCCTTTTCTCTTACTTTTCCTCAGCTCCCTTTCCCTGCCAAACCTGATGTTGTGGCTAAAGTTAGCCCCCCGTGGGCCAGTATATAAGGCCCCAAGGGTCCAATAGTTACATGTCAGTCACACCGGCTTTGGCGTAGGCTTCTCTTCTTGACCAACAACAGCCCCACAAACTTGAGAGATGGTGAGTGTAGCCAGGTTCCTGGGAAGAACCAGATCTTCTCCTCACTGAACAGATGAGATGAAGCATCGCTGAAACATTTACTGGATTATCAACATTCTCTTAGGATGAGCCGTCTAAACCGTGGATCGGGACGCGGTCTCAAATTCTTATTTGATGATCTCAGTTCTAACCCATCTCCGATCTTTAACCATTATCTAATTCTTCAGCTTATTAGTTGTGGGATGACTGTCATATTATTGTGGTCCCGTTTGAAAGGATGTAGTTTTATACCCTCCAGAGTCTAGAGGATTCATCCAGAGTCTAGAGGATTCATCTAGAGGATTCATCTAGAGTCCAGATGAATGGAATTCATTTTTAGGGGGAAAAACTTTCCACAAACCTTTTTGAAGAGAAAAAGAAACATTTCTAGGCGTTTTGGCAAAAAAACAACCAGATATATTAATTTAATTGGACCTTTGGAGTGTTTTTTAATTTATTCTAACCATAATACGAATGTAGAAGCTACTTAGGACACTTTTGTGTACATAATTCAAAATTGACTTAGAAATCTGAAAAGAGCGTCTTCGTCTTTGTAGCGTAGATTTATCCGTGATCACCGTGTCTCAGAGTTTAGATGAACTTGTGTTTGTACTTTTCATGTCAAAGGCACCCAAGAAGGCCAAGAGGAGGCAACAGCAGGGCGAGGGTGGATCCTCCAACGTGTTCTCCATGTTTGAGCAGAGCCAGATCCAGGAGTACAAGGAGGTAAAGATCTCTTCATCACGTCTCACACCCTTGGTTCTTCCGCAGCAGAATGTATTTAGGGGTCTCTGTAGGTGTCGGCTCAGAAGGGACATTTTTGGCAGCTGTTCAACTGATGCCTCCATGTTTCATCTGACCTTGGAGACAAAATGTCAAACCTCGCCAAACATACAGACACGGTGGTTTTTATCGAGTCACGACAAAACCGTCCTCATCAGCATGTCAGGACGGAGATAGCGTTTTCCGCTGACATCAGCTACGTCTCTCCTGGGTTAGCTCAGTAATCCTCCTCCGAGACAGAAACCTCTCACTCTGTGACCCCACAGGAATGTCCGCCAACAGCTGCTGGACATTGTTGTTAAGCGAGGCAGGAAAAGAGCGCTCAAGGTTGAAAGAAGAAGAGAGAAAATAACGCCCGGAAACTACAGATGAATCTAGGCGTAGGAGTATAAAGTATAGGATCCATATATAGGAACGAGGAGGAGAGAGTATTACGGGTGTCCGAGGCCTGGACGACCCCCCGGAGACCTCAGGAGGTGAAATATCGTTGGGACAGGGTCAGGAAATTTTGTCACAAGGCAAAAAGAAGCAGATAGGCGGTGACAGCTGTAATCGATACCTTCTTCTTAAATGTCACAAGGGCCTTGTCTCGAATTCCGAGACCATTTTAACACCTTAAAAGACAAGTGTTCGACCAGCTGCCAAGTCCCAAAGGGTTTGCGATGCTATCTTTGGTTTCTCTGGCTGTTACGCCCAGCTATGCGACAGAGGAGCTCCACATTCACACGTTTATGTTGGCAGACCGCCTCACCAAAACCATTACAATAAACAAGTCCTGTGACAAGGATACTCAGTTTACACTCTTGTAGTTAACTGGGTTGTTGGAGATGCATGAAGGCAATCTGAAGAGATTCTCCTTTATTTCTCACTTTCTAAGTACTTACATACATAAAAAACAAAAATACTTTTTCTCCTCTCCCATCTGAAACACAACAAACAGTGCAGATCAATAAATGACCATAAAATAGCGGGAAAAGGATCAAATAAAGTACTGGTAATAGTAGAGGTGGTCTTTGATGAAGAGGGGAGAACGATGGGATTTATATAAACTTCATTGTTAAGAACCGAGCCTTTGCTTGACCCCGGCAGGCTTTCACAATCATCGACCAGAACAGAGATGGCATCATCAGCAAGGACGACCTCAGGGACGTTCTGGCCACCATGGGCCAACTGAATGTGAAGAATGAGGAGCTGGAGGCCATGGTGAAGGAGGCCAGCGGCCCCATTAACTTCACCGTCTTCCTCACCATGTTCGGCGAGAAGCTGAAGGGTGTGTGGTCACGCTTCCTCCTGTGTTTCATACCTGATTTAGCTCACGTGCATTCATCTCTTATTTCCCACTTTTATAACGGAGACATTCTGACGGCGTTTCCTCGCAGGCGCTGACCCCGAGGACGTCATTGTGAGCGCTTTCAAGGTCCTGGACCCCGAGGGCACCGGCTCCATTAAGAAGGAATTGTAAGCATTACATTATTCTAACCTTTGACCTTAAATCCCAACAGTCTGAGTCAACACAGACCTTTTGATATATCTTTTTTATTTATTTACCCTCTCCAGCCTTGAGGAGCTCCTGACCACCCAGTGCGACAGGTTCACCGCCGAGGAGGTGAGCTGGTCAATCTTTGTGTAGCTCATCCTGCTGTTAGTGTTAAAGGGTTTAAATTCTTTAATCTCGCCTGGACAGATGACCAACCTGTGGGCCGCTTTCCCCCCTGATGTGGCTGGCAATGTGGACTACAAGAACATCTGCTACGTCATCACACACGGAGAGGAGAAGGAGGAGTAAATACCCCTCTCCCCAGACCTCCACCTCCGTTCAGACCCAAACCTGCCGCACCATCTACTCGCTCCCGCCTCACCGACGCCGTGGCTTCCTTGCACACCTCTGCACCCCTGCCCACTCCTTCTGCTGCCAGCTCACCACAAAAAGACTTGTCTCCTGTACCCAGACACTCGGCGAGAGGACGGAAGGCGGTGGGGGTGTTTGTGTGTGACTACCAACAGGGCAACATGGGATTATTTTCAATAAAAATAATCCTGTGACATTGAAGAAGTCCATCTCTGACCTGCCTCTTGTTCCTCTACCGTCTCCTCCCATCACTCACTCTGTTGTCTGTGTTGAGACCAGCAGTGCATGCATCATACCTTCATATAGCATGTATGCAGACGCAGTCCGGTGTATACGGCAGGACTTGAAAACGTCTCTTGGGTGCTGCGGTGCAAGCACAGTCTCTTGTTTGAAACAAACAAGCAGTCTGAACCAAATGGTTTGTTGGTTCCAACCACACTCAGAGTGTTTGATGGATTTATCCCTCGGTTTGAAGTAAGGAAGAGTGCACAGAAAGAGTGAGAGTACTGCGCTATAATAGATTGCCTACCCCACTCTTACCCATCTGTGTCTCTTCTCAAACTCAAGTATGAAAGGGAGAAGTTGCAGTGAAAAAGAGGAAAGCAGGATTGATTTAAACTTTAAATCTCGCCTGCAGCCATAGAGACGGATGAGATGGTGAATGGGAGGCAGAGAGTGAATAAACAAAAGTCAATCATCTTTGCCTTTGACTCCTCTTCCTCCCACTCACTAAGGTTTCTCTCCTGTTGTTGTGACTGTGCCTGTAACAAATAAAGAAGTACAAATAAAATCCATATTCTTTTGTATCGTCTCGTGTCTTTTGAGTTGAGTAGACGACAGAACTGTTGGTTGACTAAAGTTCGACAGCCTTGAAGCGACTGCACAGACTGTAGTATGCACATCATAATCAGGGTTTGAAGTAATATACAGTCTTAAATATGTCCAGTATAGGCTAATTTTCCATTTTAATGAAAATAATTAATACAGTTTAAATTTTTATATTTTATGTCCTTGCAAGTTCAACCCCGGATTCATATCGTACAAAACAGACGGACAAACTCCTGGAGACACTTTACAGCGATTGTCTATTCATTTATTCTAGAGAGACAAACTGGATCATGGCATTTATATAATTATGCAACACACATAAATCACTAAATTCAATAAGTGCTACTGCAACCAGTAAAAACGTAATAAATCTTAAGGTTTAATGTACAGTCTATGTTTATACTTTTATGCTTTTATAACCTGCACAGGAACTACCACTGACTTATCAACAACCCTCAAATAGTAGTTTTTTCCCAGTATGTAGCAAGAACCAATATGTCTATTTAATATTGTGGGATCAAATTTCAAAGAAATAAATATGAATAAGGCGCCTTATTTAGTTTTAACCTTTTTGTATTACCATTATTAATAACAACAACAATAATAATGAAATAATGTTGGTCTTATTTTTAAATAATTTTACTTATTCTGGTTATAAAATGTATATTGTACAGTGTATACATTTATGAATGTCACGTGATCTCATGACGCTGACACTAACAGGAAGTAACATTAACGCATCAAATTGTTAGACTTTCGAAATAAAAGCATTCACATCTCTCGTTACAATGCCGGGGATGAATCACAAAAAAAATAGGAAAGCAGACAAAACAAGATTTATTTATACAAGCTTAACATAATATAAGACTTCAATCAGGTGACGGTGTTGATTTGACTGCACGTTTCATCAAATAAAATAAACGTTCGAAATTTCATCCACCAGTGTTTTATTCTGAAAATGCTGACCGGAAACAGCATTTTCCCGACACAGCATCAAGTGTCGGGATTCGGACACTTGATCCCGATCAAAGAGCAGAGGGAACAGCGGACGTACAGTGCTGCCGCTGGGAAGCGCCTCAAGCCCGGTTTGTCACCACACACAGAATGGCTGTCTGGTAATGTGGACGGTCACCTGTGGGCGCCATCGATGCCGCTGTGGTCCTGCCGTGCGTTCGTGAGTTCTGGCGGGTCGAGATCGACCACCATGGCCTCAGCGTTACCCCTGTGCACATCTGTCAGACTCCCCGCCGTGGCCACAGCCATCCTGCTTCTGATGTCGGTAACCACTGTGCAGTCGTCACAAGGCGACAAGGAGCCGGTGTACCGGGACTGTGTGAAGCAGTGTGTCCGGGCCAACTGTACTGGTGTTCGGCTGCGGGGCTTCGAGTCCGTCCAGCCGCAGTACATGGTGCTGACAGGTGAGTTGTTGTTGTTTGTAGGCAAGTGCAGCTAAGTTAGCATGCTAGCAGCCTGTAGCTACATTTCTCACTTCCGTGCGCACAATAATCAGTTTAAAATATTCTCCACCTTGACCTTCTGTGAAACATTCCTGCTTCAGATTCTGAGAATCCAGTTTTTCAGGCTGGGCAAGTTCCGCGTGGAGCCTGTGGTTCCGCGTGGAGCCTGTGGTTCCTGCACCCTAGGTTCACCATTACCGACCGAGTGGGTCAGGTTCTGATCATCAGACCACAACAAAGCAGCTCACCTCAGTTTCAAAGTGTTAGACAAGAGATAGAGACGGAAAGATTTTTACTTAATTAATATCGCTTTAAAGGTGTATGATGATGATGATGATGATGATGATGATGAGTTCTGAGGAGTTCAGTTCAATGCATTTTCTGTAATCCAACACAATATCATACACCTGTGGGAGTCACCAGTTCACCTTCTGCTGGCTGCATGTTGGAAAACTGTTGGAGGGAGCCGGAGAACCCGGGTTCTCCACACAGAACCCGGGTTCTCCACACAGAACCCGGGTTCTCCACACAGAACCCGGGTTCTCCACAATGGGTTCTGTGTTTGAAGTATTTGTATGAAATATATCTGAGACAAACAGATTTTTGACCTTTGGATCTGTTTGTTGCTTTGCTCCAGGTTGGACGTGCCGTGACGACTGTCGCTACCAGTGCATGTGGACCACCGTGGGGCTTTACCAGGCCGAGGGGTACCGGGTGCCCCAGTTCCACGGAAAGGTTTGTGCTTCCTGCAGAGGCCAGTTTGGTTTCACATCAAGCTGCATCACCAAATCTTACTGTGTATTGGAGGACATGTCAGAAAAACACCTCCAGAACTTTTCCACATGGATCACTAGATTACATTTGCTCCACTTTCAGGTTCATCTTCAAACATCTGAGTTAAATGTTGTGTCTTGTATTTCCTGCAGTGGCCATTTACTCGCGTTCTGTGTTTCGAGGAGCCGGCGTCTGCCTTGGCCTCCCTGCTTAACGGCCTGGCTTGCTTTCTCATGCTGCTGCGCTATCGGAGCGCGGTGCCTCGCCAGAGCCCGATGTACCACACCACTAATGCCTTCTCTCTGGTGAGTCCAATCCTCCGTCCACGCCAGAAAACGGCTCCGACCCAAACAGACGCATCCATACGGTGTCTTTGCATTGGTGCCTTGACAGTATCACCATACCTTTAACTGGAGCCGCCGTGTCTTCTAGGTTTCTCTCAATGCCTGGTTCTGGTCCACGGTCTTTCACACCCGGGATACCTATCTTACCGAGGTAAAGTTGGTTCTTTTGGTTCTGGGATTGATTTCTGTTTGGAGGGCTTTGTCTTAACCTGTGTGTTGTTATATTTTTTTTCAGAAAATGGACTATTTCTGTGCGACAGCTGTCATCCTTTACTCCATCTACCTTTGCTGTGTCAGGTGAACTCTTCCTGACACGTCAAACATAACGTTTCCATGGTTCCCACCATAGACCAGGACAATGTGGCTCCAGAACTAAAATCACATTCAATTTGAGAAATCAGTGATCGGGTTAACAAATGTACTAATATTTCCAGAAACAGAACTTGATGATATCAGATTGTTGTCAAATAAAGAAATCCTTTAGGACTGTAAATGTATTATTTTCTAACACACGCTGTTCCGTCTTCATCAGAACTTTGGGCCTGAGGAGACCGGGGGTGTCCAGTTTGGTGGGGGCCTTGCTCATCTTCGTCTTTACCTCACACGTGTCCTACTTGACCTTTGTCAGCTTTGACTACGGCTACAACATGGCGGCGAACGCCACCATAGGTACTTAGTACCACAGGAGTCTTTATTCTTTATTTTTGGTTTGTCAGCAGAGCTTTTGAAACCCCAGCCGTGTAATTAATACCATTAACGCTCCACGATACGTACCGATAGCATCTTCTTCTGCAGTGTCTGTACGTTTGTAGGTATTTCTTGTTTAGTTTCTATTACTTTAAACGTCGCTCCTGTCTTTGAAGGGATGGTGAACCTTCTCTGGTGGCTGTGCTGGTGCTGGCAGAACCGGCGGACGCTGCCCTACTGGTGGAAGTGCTGCCTGGTGGTGCTGCTGCTTCACGGTCTGGCCCTGCTGGAGTTGCTGGACTTCCCCCCGATGCTCTGGATCCTGGACGCACATGCTGTGTGGCACCTCAGCACCATACCAGTTCACTTCCTCTTCTACAGGTGGGTCAACTCACCTGTGCTACTATTTTGCTGATTCTGTTTTGGCTCCAAATGTCGGAGAAGACAAATAAATGACTTTTAGTGTGTGTGTGTGTGCGTGTGCGTGTGTGTGTGTGTGTGTAAAATACCTCCTGAACGCTCCATGCTTCTCTCTCCAGTTTCCTGATCGACGACAGCATCTACCTGCTGAACACTGAGAAGATGGGTGTTAAGGTGGAGTAGGATGAGCTCCTCACATCTCCACCCTGCTTGCAGCCTTGCACCGCTCCAATCCCGGCAGCTGGACGCCCGAACATGGAAGTGGCTCAGCCTCCCAGCTGACATGCATGAAGATGATATTATTATTCTTATTATGTCTCAACTTAGACACTATTTACATTTTTCTCTTTTTTAAGATTTTTTTATTCTCTTGTTTTAGAAGAATCGCGACGGGTCGTTACAGAACCTTGTACTCGATTCACTCTTTGGATATTTTTACTGCAAAACAGGCCCCGCCCCCCCTTCTCTTGACAGTTATTTATCTCTCACCAGCTTCTTGGAAATCCAATTCACATGACTTCCCACCCCCACGGGTGGAACTTTGCTGTGGTTGACAATAGATGGCACCAAACGGCTTTGCCCGGCCTCATCGTTGTCCGCTCTGCCGGGTTCAGCATGTGTGGTGTTTGTACTGTGACCACAGTGGACTGACTGACACGGGGAGGTGTCCTTGTGAAGGACAGGGCAGTGGGCGCTAGTAGATTGTTCCAGAGAAGAGGGGGGGCTTTATGTCGGAGGCCTTTCTAGCTGACAGGCTTATTTTTTTCTCACCATCACACCTTTATTTTTGGGCCTCGGTTGTTTCCATGCCGCTTTTGTCCTTTTGTCTGATCAGTCGCCTTTGTTGTTTTAATGCCTTTTGTTTTTGTTGACCAATCTGTGCTTTATTCTGTTGACGGTTTTACTTTGAAGACTTGATTTTAGATTGTAGTGAGATATGCCTGATGATCGTTAAATGTTCTTTTTATTCACCTGGATTGCCTTGTATAGTGAGGAAAAACTGACCGGTAGGAAAAATACGCCACAAACGAAGAAGATGAAGGCCCCGGGAATATTTTTACACCAAGCGATTCTAATACATTCTGATGTTAGGTGTGTGTGTGTGTGAGTGTGTGAATGTGTGAATGAGTGCTTCGGTGTTTAATGCTCATTATTAAGGTGTATTTGCATCTCCTGCTGTAATATTCCTCAGAATAATACACAATCAATCAGCTTCTTCTTCACAAATAACTGCCCTCTAATGTAAAATACTCTCACTGACCTGCCTCCATGTCTGCCTTACCCACGCTACCACCACCTGTTTGTCGGCCACCACGGTTCTGATGTCTTTATCAGACTGCACTTTACAAGTAAATGACAGAGGTGTGCATTTTTTGTTTTTGTTTGCGATTCTGTGCATGTCTTTGTTTGTCTGTGTGAGCGCGTGAACAATCACCGGAACACGCCTAAAGGTTGCCTTCACTCAACATTGTGTCGTTTCTGCAGTCATAAAACTGAATCAGTGCTTTTGTGTCAAATCTAAATAATGCTTGGTCCTTTTGAGAAACTACAGATGTGAGTGTTTGTTGGAGGTTTGTTGCGTCAATGCGCGTGAGAGGATGGGTAAATTAAGGCTTGCTGAAAGATTAGGATGCAAAAACATGAGATGGGCTGTCTTAAGATTCCCAATTTTGAGGCAGAGATGCTGACCGTTAGAGATGACAAACATTATAAAGGGACTATATTTTTTTCTCACTGGCCAGAATTGTTTATAACCTTTTTGTATTTATTTACCGGTAACATTCATTACATGAGGGTCAGGGGTTATCATGTTATTTATGCTGCTGAGAGGAAATTGTAATATCACTTCACTGGTACCAGTCTTATTAAAGATTCACCTGATGGAAATGGCAGAAAACTAACATTGGAGGTCTTTCTTACCCCCCACCTCTTCCACCGCCTCCATCCTGTTCCCGCGGTCTTCTGCTGCCCCCTACCGGCGGTCCTCTGCAACATCACCTCTGAATGAGCGCACTTTCATTGATTTTGATCAAAACGTGGGATAAAAGGGAAGAAATTAAAGTCTTATTTGTTTTTAATTAGTAACTGTGCTCAAGTTTGTCTTTTGCCCGACTGGAGACGTGAGGTTTTGCAATAATTTACAAGATCCGACCCAGGATAAGCTGTAGAAATGGATGGATGGAGTATTTTTTTCCCTCGATTGAGTTTATTTTTAGAATCTTCACCTTTATCCAAGATTAATAATTAGGAGGAAAAAAGCTCTTTAAAGGGGAGAAAGGGAATTGTTTAAATAGAATTTCTTTATTCTTAAAATTAGGAATAACATGCAAAATATTGTTACTGGTTAAAACAGCTCAATATTAGCTCTGACATCTTACTATGAAAATGTAAGATATATTTTCTAAAATTAAGATTATTTCTCCAATATGAAACATGTTTGACCAAATTACCTTTTGATACAAAAAAAAGATACATTTCTTAGAAACAAGTATTTTATTTTTTTCTTGAATTTCCTTTTTTTTTTTTTTTTACAGTGTATGATTTTGCATTTTCATGTACAAGTTTTACAGTCTTTTTCCAATTTATTCAACCCAGTTTTATGGGACTAAATTAAGGAAGGTGGAGTTTTGTCTTTGGTCTTTCTGTGTGCATGAACGCAGTGGAGAGAAATCCTAAAGAAAATGAAAGTGACGTCACCGTGTATTTCTGTGCATCATGCCGAGATTTTCTCCATTTGCTGCTCATAAGTCTTTACTTAAACAAGAGAACTACAAGTGTCTTAACTTACCTAATATCCCCACATCTTAAATGAAGACATCCCCGTTTCTACAGCGAACTTAATGTAAGACTCGATCTCTGATCACTCCTCATAAAACTTGATTTCTTCATTTTTCAGAAGTTCACAGCTTCCAAACTTCCGTGATCACCTGCAACGTAAAGACTTGTTCTGAGGTGGCATGTAAGCAGCGTCCTCACCACTCGTCCTTGTAAAGAAGGAAAGAGGAAGAAACATGCTGTGCGTTTGTTTCATCGGGGCTCAGGGAGAAGCTCTTCATCGTTTCCTGAGAGCTCTGGGCCAGAGGTTGGACTCTGACCCTGGCGGCTGATGGTGGGGAGGGCGGACAGATTAAGATGAATAGACTTTATTCTTCCTCCTCTCACTCCTGATTTGTGACTGTGATGTGAAGGGCATGAGAAATATGGTGATGAAGATGATCCAAGCTGGTGTAACAGCAGACTATTTCCCTTTGATCAACTGAGTGACATGAAAACGTCCAGCTGTAAAGAAAGTTTAACTCATCACCTTATAAATTAAATGTATTATTATTATTATTATTACATCGACTGCTTTACATTTAAATTAAACTTAAAGTGTTTCTTATAGTACTTCTAAATTCCCAGTGTGGCTCCAGGGTTCTTATAACCAGTTTAATTAACCCGTAACTAGAAGTAATCCCCTAAACCATTTTGTCCATAGAATAAAAATCTTAATTACTGGGAACAGGAGTGAAAGATTTCTTTCCCAGGGCCGCCACGTTTTTGAAGAAAAAACCCTGGACAACACTGGGCTGAGGATGACCATGATGAAGTCTGCATTGGCCCAGTGTGCAGGGAAGTAAACATGATCTTGGACCCCTGAGGCCGCTCAGTAGCATTTTGCCTCCATACATGGCCTTCTAAATGGTCAAATATTCCGCAGAAACTGTGTGTGAAGCTCTTTGAATGTGATCCACGTGGGCTGAATCCCAAAACTACTGGACTTCTGTTCTGGCTGGAAGAAGTTCCACCTCTCATCCAAGAGGCTTCTTCAGTCCAGAAGTGAGGACGCCTCTGGGATGAGAGGTGAGATCTCCTCCAGTCAATTCATGTGCATCAAGTTTAGCCTAAACTCGACCAACGGTTTGGTACAAAGGTCTAGAAAAATACTGTGTTTGGTAATAAAAGTTCCCCATGTGAGTCAAGCATGAACTACTGGGGTCAAACAGGATGTGTGAACGTTTGATCGGACTACATCCAACAAACTCTTGAAAATGATGGACAGAAAATGTTTGGAAATAACTCCCCCTAGTGGCAAAGATATAAAACTGACCTTCCTCAAGATAATGCCAGTTCTTCCTCGCAGGTCTATGTGGGATTAAATTTGAACAGATGGGTGAAATAGTTTTTTTTTAGGTTCATAACTTCACAAGTTAAATCAGAGTCATAGTTAGAGAATTCTATCTTTATCCCGGGTTTCCCGTTGGTCCACAATAAACACAAGTTAAATGTGATGCCACACAGGTAAACAGTCGTATGATGTTTGGGTATGAAGGGTTCACTCATCATCACATAAATATCCCTTTTACTGTAGAGGTTAGTTATAAATCACAATAAATACATCACAATTTCCTGCTTGGACCTTCTGATGTTCTCCGCGTTCCTCCTGAGACAACATGTCTTTACATAGACGGAAAGAAACGATTAATCCCCAAAGGGGAAATGTAGTTGTTGCAGCAGCTCCAACAAACATTCTAAAGGTGACTAAAACTGAAGACACGTCTAACATGTGATGTCTAACATCTCCAGTCTCTTTAAACTTCTTCACTATTGATCTAACTGTTGAATCAGACATTTTGAACTGCTGAGAGATGTTCTTGTCTCCATTGCCAGATTTGTGCAGCTCTCCAACTTTTCTTTGCTCCTTGTTGCTGTTCTCTGGTTTTTCCCACGGTGAAGAACGTCAAAGAGATTTACCTCCATGTCACTTCATATTTATACCCCAGTCAAACAGGAAGTCCTTTATTTGTTCACGATTTCAGAGTTCTGCTCAAACAGGTGAAGGTAAAACCATAAACAGGTATGGAAATGTGCCTCACCTACCTTTTCATGAAAGGGCTTCCTATTAGTGGCAATAATTTTGGCAAACGTGTTTTTGTGAAAAATATGTCTCTCATGTTAGGAGTGTACTGCTACCTGTGCTGCTTTGCATTCAACCCCATCACCCACTCCTGCAGGTGGTGAGCCCACGCGGTGGCGGCTCCAATAAGCTTCTTTGCACTGAGCCCGGCCCAGTCCCGCACTGAAAAAGGCCCGGCCACCAGAATTTCACCGAGGAGTTCCCCTCCCAGGTCTTGCTGCAGAAGGGTGCCGCAGTCTCGCTGATGTGGCTGAGGTGTCACAACTTCTTAGCCTACTTATTGGGGTCTTCGGATCACTCTTGGTGGGACCCCTCCCCTGGGTTCCAGGGGCTAATGCCCCCAACGACAGAGCTCTCAGGATCACACAGCCCCCCCCCCCACGTCTTGGTGCCGATTCTTTTTGGGTGATGATCTCCAGCTAATCATTCCACTGGATGAGCTGGAGAGTGTTGTGGGGAAGAGGGACATCTGGAATAGCCTTCTTCTTCCTGCTGCCACCGGGACTCAACCCCGGATAAGCAAAGGAAAAGGATGTATGCTGAGGAACGTAATGTTTTATTAAAAAATGTTGTTGTTTAACCCTTTAATGTCCTCAGCAAGAAAAAAGAAAAAAGATTTCTTTGCATGTTTTATTTACTAATTCATTATCTTAGACAGTCTTAAGTCTTAACCCAAAATGACAAATAGTCTTGTCAAACTTTCTCTTTTATTTTCAAAACAAAAAAAAAACTTTAAAAAAATCTTTCTCATGTAATTTTGTATTTTATTCCTCACATGCTTTAATATGAGAGAATAAATCCTACTTGTCAAGTAGGACTTTGTCCCTTTGACCTGTGGTGTCCCCCAGGGCTCCATCCTCGGACCCTTACTCGTTAGCATAATATGCTAGCATAATATGCTAACGAGTAAGGGGCAGTGGCCACCGGGTCAGACTGTAAACAGGTTCGGTCACATTTTTCGATTAGAAATACTGACTAAAATGAACTCATACAAACATTAAAGGTTTTCGATCATTTGGATTAAAGATCATCGGTGACGACGAGGCCGATTGTGATGCTTCTCGTTTTCCTGACTTTTGTAGAGGGTGATAAAAACCCTCCGCACCTCCGGCCTCATACAGAGTTCGGGCGGCACAGTTCTGCAGCAGCTCGCGCGCGTGAGGGCGGGCTGAGTCAACCCGCCACTCCCCGCTCAGGCCTTCGTAGGAGCGCGCGCCTCTGCTCCCGCGCGGTCACGCTCCACGACCAACAGGCTCGGAATTCCAGGGAGGAAGTTACGGAGATTGGGAAACAAACGGCAGACGGTGCCAGCAAGCGAAGCTGGACACAAGAATAAGTCCGAATAACTCTGTTCCGGAGCGGGAACCGTTGGAACAGCTCCCGCGTGGACCACAGGCAGCGGGTCGCAGCAGATGGAGGCGGCCAGAAGTTTTCTCCTCGTCGGAGCCGTGCTGCTCGGAGTGACGGTTTCGTTGGGCAGAGAAGGTCGGTAACTTTCACAGTTTATCTCGCCGCGAAGCTTCTCACTCACGCAGAATAAACATGTCTGAACGTGGTACGAAAGTTCGGCGCGTGTTGTTATGTCTGGGTAAAGACCGGGTCTTCGGTTCGGCCCACTGAGGTTGATACGTCTGGACCGCATTCCTCGGTCGGTCCGCTGCCTTCGTCCCCGCCGCCGCGGCTCGTGGGATTTATGGAGCGCTGATTAGGAGAAATGTCCCACCTGTTACAAAGAAGCCTGGACGGACTGGATGTCCTGAGTGACGTGACGGGGAGTGAGGTAGTAGTAAAAAAAAAGTAGAAACAGAGTAGTAAAAAAGTAGAAACAGAGTAGTAAAAAAGTAGAGACAGTAGTAACAGTAGTAACAGTAGTAACATAATTCAAACAGAGTAGTAACAGAGTAGTAGGATAGTAGAAACAGAGTAGTAACAGAGTAAAAACAGAATAGTAACAGTAGGAACAGAGTAGAAACAGAGTAGTAACAGTAGAAACAGAATAGTAACAGATTAGTAACAGTAGAAACAAGAGTAACAAGAGTAGTAAGGGAGTAGTAACAGAGTAGTAACATAATAGTAACAGAGTAGAAACAGAATAGTAACAGAGTAGTAACAGAGTAGAAATAGAGCTGTAACAGAATAGAAACAGAATAGTAACAGAGTAGAAACAGAATAGTAACAGAATAGTAACAGAGCAGAAACAGAATAGTAACAGAGTAGTAGCAGAGTAGAAACAGAATAGTAACAGAGTAGTAGCAGAGTAGAAACAGAATAGTTACAGAGTAGAAACAGAATAGTAACAGAGTAGAAACAGAGTAGAAACAGAGTAGTAGCAGAGTAGAAACAGAATAGTAACAGAGTAGTAAGGGAGTAGTAGACAGAATAGTAACAGAGTAGAAACAGAATAGTAACAGAGTAGTAAGGGAGTAGAAACAGAATAGTAACAGAGTAGTAACAGAGTAGAAACAGAGTAGTAAGGGAGTAGTAGACAGAATAGTAACAGAGTAGAAACAGAATAGTAACAGAGTAGAAACAGAATAGTAACAGAGTAGAAACAGAATAGTAACAGAGTAGTAAGGGAGTAGTAGACAGGCAGCAACTATGTGAACCTGCTCTGCAGCTTGAGCTCTGCAGAAAACACTGAGATTCTTTTTGCTCTGCGCGTAAACAAAAACAAAAGGCAACAGAAAGCACATTGTGCTGCAGGGATCTTGACGATGTCAATTATTCACTCCAGGCTCTGAGGAGGACATTGTCTCACAGGAGACCGCTGATCATGGAGTGCATGCCGGAGAAACAAGAGCTCACTGGTGGTTCCAAACTCTGTATTTAAGTGTGGCATTCTTAAATAGAAATACCAAACCTCTAGTGATTCTGAAAATGATGTAGTTTGCTGCTTTCGCTCTCACGTTGAGATAAACAGGACTTTATAATCAGGAAAACAATATCTGGTTTGCAGCTTTACCTCTTCCAGAAAAAGTAAGGAACCACAGGATCATCTACATGTGTTTGATTGACATCACAGAAAGCTGTTTATGGATTTGGATTACATTATGTGTATAAAGAGGATTCCGCACCCTTTCATTTTAGTAGCATTGCTTGATTTATTTTGCATATATAATGAAAAACGATAAAGGCCAATCATAAAGAAATACGCAGGCATGTGCAAATGAATCCAGATCAGAATCTGGATCCTAATCTGGATCATGTGGTCTAAATGGAGAATAATGTGGCTTCACTCAGATAGAAAAGTACATTTGTGTCACCATGATGAGAAATTCAGACTCTACTGTTAAGCCACAAACTACTCATGAGAAACACACGATTCCAAATGCTTATAAATATAATATATATAAATATATTATATTTATATATAGTATTTAATTAGGCATGAAATAGGTCCAAGTGAAGTTTCATCATCATGCCAGCATCACCAGATTGTGTCCCAGGCCCTCGTCACAATGATGCAGCCGCCGATGACCACTGCTCAGATTATATCACTAAGAGAATTAAAGTTGAAATTTTCACCATAAACTGGAAAGATAACCCATTGAGCATTTAAGCAAAATTACCAAACAACTGATGATCTCAGATTCTCAAAATGAGGAAATTTTGCTATTTCACCGTCACAAGCCTGTTACAACTGACCGTGTTAAATTCTAGCAGGAAAGCATCTGTCCTCCAAAATGACTCGAATGTGGACATTTATACAACTTATCTGCCTAAAACAAGTTCTATTTTTCTAGAAAAATAAGTTATATTTCTGAGCCAATTCCTGCTATTCAAATACAAATTGATACACGACCAGCAAATGTTTGCAATATTTTGAATTCTTGAAGTAGAGGGTTTAATATGGAGGACGACTGACAAGCATCATGTGAACAGCTGACACTCATCTTAAATCATTTCATCTCACACTGCCGCTGCTGCTGCTGCTGCTGCTGCTGCTGCTGCTGCTGCTGCTGCTGGTTGATGTCCGTGGAACTCAGCACACGCGTAAAGGCTAAAAAGGTTCACATTTGTTTCATGCGGCCATTTATCAGATATGGATTCTATTGGATTTGATAAGACTTATAATATTATAATTTAGGCTCACTCTGCACATGAAAAAAAGAGATTTGTTTCACTGTAAGTTGGAATATCAAAACTGTAACACTTCATCCTGGTACTGTGAACAACCCCTCTGCGTATTAGAATACAATTCATTGAATATTCAACAGGAAAACTGTCCTATTTATTTTTAAATATTTTAAATTTGAATAATTCAGCCCAAGCAGGAAAACAAACCCTTGCAGCTCTAATTTGTAGTTGCGGTTGCACATGACTTACTGACTGACATCAATTCAATGATTTTAAAAGCATTTTATACGTGACAAACTAATGGAATAATATCGATATCTGAACTTTCCCCTTAGTCTTCACTGACCTGATATTTATCACAGATGACCTACCCTTTACAAATAAAAACCACTCCATGACTTCTACATGATAACGTGTTAGTCACCATCTTCTCTTTCCTGGTAATGGGACTCGTATGAGGGAACAGTATTCCAGAGAAGCCTGTGGGTCTTTAATCAGCTGCTTCGTGCACACAGACAATAACAAGCAGTAGATTCACACTCAGGTGAAAAACAGCTGCATTGTTTGTGGGAACAGGTTAGAGCACAAACTCGCTGATGTGATCGGCGCTTAGCTAGTTACCGTGTTGGCCAATTTCATGTTTTACTTTCAGTTACTCTAGATTGTTGACCATGTTTTTTAATACACACGCACACACAGACTCACCCCTACACACACACATACACACATAAACACTCATACACACATACTTGCACACAAACACACACGGACACAACCAAACACACACACACACAAACATACAGACACGTAGACACAAACACACACATGTACACACACACACAAACACACACACACACACACAAACCCACAACCAAACACACACACACACAAACATACAGACACGTAGACACAAACACACACATGTACACACACACACAAACACACACACACACACACAAACACACACACACAAACCCACATAGACACAAACAAACAAACACAGACACATAGACACAAACACACACATGTACACACATAGACACACACACAGACACAAACATAGACACGTAGACACAAACACACACACACACACGGACACATTTCCCGTTACCAGCACGTATGTGATTTCAAAGGTCGCTTGTGTTATATTGTCCTGTGAGTGAATGATTTCTGCTGTGAGAACACACACACACACTGTCTTCTTGTCAGTTCCTCTCTCTCTCTCTCTCTCTCTCTCTCTCTCTCTCTCTCTCTCTCTCTCTCTCTCTCTCTCTCTCTCTCTCTCTCCACCAGAGTTCATGTCCCCGTCACACTTCGGTGCACCCATTCAGACTAACTCACTGCGACGTGATTAAGTGCTTCTGAATCGCCCTCTGTGTGGGTTCACTCAGCCGGCCGTGACCCCCGTGTCGGGGGGCTTGCTGACCGGCTCAGAGGAAACCGTCATCACCTTTGTGTGTGCGTGTTTCATGTTTGAGTCAAACACCTTTAACAGGCATTTACTGTAAACTCAAACTAAATCACTGCAGCCTTGAGTTAAGGTTTCTTCATCAAATAGTCTTCGTCGTGTTGTTTTACTTTCCACTCAGTCTCATCTCCTGTAAATAGAAACAAATATATAAAGTAAAGCAAAATACAAAACAACTCTTCTGTTTGTGTAGAATTACATCTGCTTTAAATAATGCCATGGTTGATGTTTGTTGTTTATTTGTGCCACTTTTTAAGACAATATCCTTAATTAAGGCAACTATGATCTTTAGTGAGGGTTAAATAAAACATTTTGATATAAAGTAATCAATCAGTAATATGATAAAGTAAATGAGTAATTGTATAATTGTAATGAACACACGGAGAATGTAATTCTTATTATGGTAGGAATTTAACAAAAAAGAATACAAAATAACAATATCATCTAAAATAACCAGTATAAAGTAATACATCATTAATATGATGGAGTAAATAAATCATTACTAAAACAGTTTTTTACCATAATAATATAATTTAAAGAAATAAATAATAAAAACCCTTAATAACCACTTTCACTGCATCAGAAGGAGACACTACGCCTGAAAACACTTATTAATGGATTGAAATGAATTTATTACACATTTATAAAGCCTTTTTTTAAATTACATTAAAGAAATAAATGTTGTCTTATATTTGAAATGTGTAACAAATGTTCAAATTCAATCTAAAACAAACAGTATTGCGTTCTTACTGTTAATGCAGTACAGTATGTTGCAGGTAAAACCATATCGTGTTATTTGTGATTAATCGCTGTCAAAGGTTGAACAATGATTCCATAATCCTAAGATAAGATTCGTACGGACCTTTATTGGTTCTGCGTATCAGTGGGGCTGGGTGGATAATCATAATTCAATCATGACTTTGATTAATAACTCTGTAGTCATTTCTAAACTACATTATGTACATGTGTGTGCATTTGTTCTATTACTTATTTTATTTACTTCATTCACAAGATTTTCACAGCATCGATCTTTTGTTCGCATGATGGACAAATAAACCAAATAAAATGTGTTTTCATGAGGTACATCAGCTGCATCACAACACGTTCTTATTTTATCTACATCCTCCTTCAGTAAATGAGGAGGTGGTCCAACACAGAGGAGGAGAGAAAAACACATGTGTGAGGAGGAGAGAACAAGACATTTGTGAGAGGAGGAGTATTGTGAGAGTGTGCGTGAAAATGTGATTTACAAAGATAGAGGAGGTAAATATGGAGGTAAACCCTCTAACAGAAAGATGTGAGAGTTTTCCGGATCCAGAGAAGATGATGATGTTGATGATGTTGAAGATGACGTTGAAGTCAGGCTGTTTGTAAACGTAAAGAACTTTTCTGCGTGGCTCTGATGTGAGGGTAAATAGGATATTGTTGTCTTTGTTGTGGGTGTTTGTTGCGGTTTAGTCAGGAACAGTGACCCTCATAGAAAACACAGAGTGTTGAATTGAAATAATGTATTTAATGTCATTTGTATCTACCCTCATTAAAGTTACCATCTTTCTCTGCGACGGTCCGCCACAGTGCGGACCGTCTTCATCCCCACCATGATTCCGTCTCGCCGTAGTTTGACGACGTTGTTCTGTCACGTCTATCTGTCAGTAAAACATCTCAGATAAAAGGAATTTATAAGCTTGAAGGCATATTTTCTGATGGATCCGACAATTTGGGACACGTTCTTGTTTCCATCCCCAGGGAGGATTGCCTTTGCAATTGGAGAGTGGATTATTTGGCGTTGCAGATTGCCTGAGTTTGTGCAGCGTTCCTCTTAGTCCTGATCCAGCCTGCAATATGGTTCAATAAACACTGATGAGGTTTTGCACTCAGATGCACTGGAGATATTCTGGTACATTGTGTTATTGTGATGGCGGTCCCTGCGTGACATGTTCGTGGCCGCGGCTCACTACCATTCCTGTTCTGCTTGTCTGTTGAGCAATACCTGTTTTTTTCCCTCCTCGGCCGTAGAGCGAACCTGGCAAGAAAAAGGTGTTCCACAGAGGTCGGGAGACATTTGAAGTTTATGCAGCACATGTCTGCGGGATTATCCTCGCATTAGAATTTGGGCCGACATGAAATCTGTGGGATAATAAACTGACAGGGAAAGTTCTGGCTGGATCAGCTTGTTCTGTTTGTGTTGAGCTTTGAGAGCAACTGATGAATAAGAGGAGAGTTGAAGCCAAGGATTCTGTTCACTGTTGCTGTGTCACACTGCAGAGGTTCTGTCCACGGTTCGGTCCGACTCACGCAGTAACCCCGCTACCGCTTCCTCTGTGTGTCTTAATCACACTGATAGACACACACGCACACTCCCTGTGCTAACTGGCATGTAGCCACACAGGTGTGGCTTCACGCTGATGTTTCTGCACACAGTCTGGAAACACACGGGTCCAACAGTTTAGTCCAGAGGCTAAAAGTGTATGTAGTAGAGTGGGTTAAGAGTAAAGATGCCGCTCACTTTTTGTTTTTTCTTCATTTTTTTGGGCTGATCTGCCAACTATTTTCCCAGTTTCCTCAATATTTTCATTGATTGTAAAAGAAATTGTGAGAAATGCACATCAGAATTTCACAGATTCCAAAATGATGCTTTCTTATTGCTGCTTTTGTGCGAGCAACAGTCCAAAACCCAAAGTCTCTTCATGTTCTACCATAGATTCAAAGAAGAGCAACAAAACATTAACATTTAGAAGCTGGATTGTGCATGTTTACTTTAAAAAAAAAAAAAAAAGATTACTCAGTAGATTAATAATCACAGTAATAGGCAAATATTTATTTTAAGAACAAAGTAGCACCCGATGATGAAAGAAATCTTTTTTTTGGTGAAAAGATTGTTTGCCAGAATCCTTACTGAACATAAAAATTAGTAAAAATATGAAAAACTGTCAAAAAAAAAGAGGTTTTTGTAGCAGTTCTTGTTAACCGGAGACAACCCTGACCAGAGGAAGACTACAAAGCCAAGGTCCCATCATACACTGTGCAGAAGCCAGCACTAATACAACATGTGTGTGTGTGTGTGTGCATGTGTGTGTGTGTGTGTGTGTGTGAGAGAGAGAGAGAGAGAGAGAGAGAGACTCTGTCTTTGTCTAACCTGTAGGGCCACAGGCTGCTGAACCAAAACCAGGTTTCTCTCTACTCTAGAGACGTGTGTCATCTGTAAGATATGCCAAGACACACTTTCCTGTAAAATAACACTTTCCAAGTAGAGTTGGTCATCATCTCATGGACTCTGACTCTAACTAACTAACTAACTAACTAACTAACTAACTAACTAACTAACTAACTAACTAACTAACTAACTAACTAACTAACCCTAACCCAACTCAGACAAGATTTCCTTAACAGAAATGATGTGTGGATAAGGTTGTGCGTCTGTTATCTATCTCATATATTCAAAACAGTCAACATAAAAACTTTAATCTAGGATAACCCCCCCCCCAAAACAAACAAAACAAACAAACATCCATCCATGTTTCAAATACTGAGGCAGGAGTTTTCTGATGTTTCGGGGTATGTTGGGGGGACATGTGATCCCCAGATAACTCTGTCTATTTTGATAACGTTTGTAAATGATATGATAGCATGTCGTGAATGAGGACAGATGTAAGCTGGAAAGGTGGTCCGACAGCCTGATAGAGATAAGTAAGTGTTAAAAGACAGTGTGTTAAGTCATGGGCATAGAGGGGTGGGCAGATCTCAGACACACGCACACACACACAAACACACACACACAAACCCACATAAACACAAACAAACAAACACAGACACATAGACACAAACACACACATGTACACACATAGACACACACACAGACACAAACAGAGACACGTAGACACAAACACACACACACACACACACACACACACACACACACACACACACACACACACACACACACACACACACACACACACACACACACACACACACACACACACACACAGAGCGTTGCTGAGAGACTCCAGGAGAGCAAACATTCAGGAACAGAAGGAGGGGAAGCTCAGCGATCGGGCTCAGCACACTCCTTAAATACATGGAAAATTGACTGTTGTATTTTTTGTTATGGCACATTCCCTGATCCTCACGGCCGGCGCCGTTGTTGATCTGGTTACGACTCAGGGAGTCTGTTTCTGTTTAGAACTTCTGTCTTAATAAAAAGATTTTGATGCTGGAGAATGAAAGCCCGGTTAGCACCTTGCTACTCCACTTGAAGATCTATTTTCCACGATCACTGGAGGAGGCGCTGATTAGTTATTAGTTATTGGATTTGATATCTGACACATGCTGCGCAGGGGCTGGGTGTGTATTTATGACTGCAAACTTTTAATCCCCGACTCGTGGCTGCAGCAGCCTGCTGCTAAACTCTAACACTGAAGTGACTTTCATTGTTCTGAAATCTGTGTTCTGGACCTCACTGTCATACGGTGAAGTTCTGAAAGAAAATATTCTGCATGTATGTAATGAGAACGTGACCCAGTGTGTCATGAAAGTCCCCCTCCTGTCGCTGTCAGCCAGAACTTCCTGCTCCTCCCATGATCAAATCCCAGTCCGTCCAACTTCAGCAGAAGGAGGGGCAGAGTAGCACAGTGGGGGCTTCAGTCCGGAGACGTGGACCGACTCTTGACGGACCCTTGGACGGCAGCCAGAGGAAGTCATTTATAACCCCAGCAGAGGAGGGTCTGTCCTGTGTGACGGCCGGCTGAGGCATGGGAGCTATGTGTCCGGCACATCCCCCCATGAAGTGTAGTGCTGTGTGACCCTGAATATAATGCTGTGTGTGACCCACTGTGGGGAATCTGGGCTCTTTGCTGCCAGTGGAAATATATCCTCTGCTCTCAGACAGACCCTGCAGATGGTGTGTGGACCATCAAGGCCGTTTGAAACAGTTATAGTCAAAATATGTGGCAGCCAGAGTCTTTACAGTCTTCATCATCTGCTATTTATATATATATCTAGTATTATATTATATAGCACACCATCCCCTCCCAGTAACTAAAACAAACATCCCGAGATGTAGAGGAATGATTTGCGAAACGGGTTAATGAGTTAGAGATCAAGACAAGAAATGATTTGTGTCCTTCTTTCAGAGGTTAGAGTTTCCGTACATAATTAACATGCTGGTGTGGAACATTCAGTTCAGTCGGTGTCTCACAGCAGAACCAGCTCAGTGACGGTCCAGGGGGGGATCAGGGAACGAGAGTGAAGACGGGTCAGATAGTCATAAAAAAATAAATGGCATAAACTTTTTTTTATGTATTCCATGTAGTTCAATATTGTATATTTTGAATATTTTGGTTAAGTTCGTGTTTTTCCTTGGAACCAAGAAATCAAGCAGGTAAACTCAGAACATGTGAGGGGGGGCCTTGTCTGAGGCGTAGTCTCAGTTATTCTACAAATGATTTATTTTGTCTAATAGTCCAAAACCTGAAGATGCTGAGCAGAAAAACGTCCCCTAAATCTTAAATGTTTGGGAATTTTGATGAACGGAAAATTGAAATAATTCATCAGGATCAAAATATTTTAACATTTATTTAAACTTACTAATGATTACAGCCTTAAACGTAGAATTAAAGTGTTTTTTTTTCATTCAGTATTTAGAGGATTGTGTGCTGAATATCAAAGATTGGAGCTTTTAGTTGCGGTGAAGAAAGTTAATATAATAGCATCTAAACTCTTTGACAGAGATCCATCTGTGGGACGACTGCAAGTTTATCTTTATGTTCAAATATTACATTCTGAAATATTTTAGGTTTTAAATGAGAGGTGAGTTTTAAGGAGGTGAAGGTCCATTCATTCATTTTCTTTTTTTTAATATTATGTTTATTGGTGAAGGCAGAAAAGGTGAAACATGATCGTTTACATATATCACCCTATTTGAACTGTAACCACACAGAACAGTAAAACACAATTACAAAGTCATTTTTTAAAGTAATCTAAAGTAAACTAAATAAAATACAAAAGAAATGTAAAAAAAAAAGAAAAGACTTTGCGGGTGTAACCCCCCTCCCCCTTTTTCTTTCATTTATTTCAATTTGCCATTCATTCTCTGGTTGCTGTGAGTTTGGGACGTCCTCCTCACAATACTGTGCAGCTCATCACGGGGAATCCTGGGGTGTTTTCTGGTGAGGTAAACAATCCCTCCATTAGCGTCTGGGTATTCTACTGAGTCACGACCCAGCTGCTTGTGCCAGAGGCATATGCCCAGGCTTCCACCCCAGGAGTCCAAACCACACCAACTGCCTCGTTTCTATATGGAGAAGCAGCAGCTCTGCTCCAAGCTGCCTTCGTTTGTCCGAGGTCCAATCTCCTCACCTTTTCTCAAAGGTTGAGCCCAGCCAGCCATGATGCAATTCTTTTAGTCAAAACCCAGAACCTTTGACCGTAAGTGAGGGTCGTCTCTCTTCACCATGACGGTCAGATGCTTCGTCTCCATTCTGCTGATGCTGCACCAAATTTATGTCCCTCTCATCACCACCTGAATAACACTCAGATGCTTCATCTCCTCTGCCCGAGTCAGCATCTTGAACCCAACCTGAGAGGAACAGTCCACCAATTCTAGAGGAGAACCATCCCATTTTGCGGTGCTGAGCTTCACACTCGGCTACAAAGTCCTCTGGCTTATGCTGAAGGTCAGGGCCGATAAAGGAGCCATGGAACCATCTCACCCTCAAAGAGCACAGAAGCCATTCTGCTTTCCAACAGGGGACCACTGAGGAGATCCAAATGTGCTGGACAGTTTGATTATAGAGGAACAGACAGCTTGTAGCCCAGTCCTGGTATACTACAGTACATTCTGGCAGAACCCCCAAGGTCCATTTTTACCACTTGCAAAAAGATTTTTTTGCCCTGAATCTGAGGTTTGGTTGTTTGTCACTGCCACTTGTATTTGTTCATATTGAATATAAAGCAGTTAGAGCTGACTTCTATGTAATAATATATATATTATAATATATATATATATATATATATATATATATATATATATATATATATATATATAATATGTTTGTGTGGAATGTGCCACACAAATAAAATTATTATTATTATTATCAGCAACCTGGAAAAACAACCTTTCCCGGGGAACGTGAGCGATGTAAGACCTTTGTCATCTGAAACACATCCTTGTCTTTATGGGTTCTGTCGCGGGATAAAGTTGTGGTCTGTGTTGTCTGTGTTGCAGTGTGTTTGGGGACAGACATGAAGCTGTCGCTGCCCTCCAGTCTGGAAAATCACTACGAGACCCTGAGGCTTCTCTACACGGGCTGCCAGGTCGTTCATGGCAACTTGGAGATCACACACCTTCATGGAAACCCGGACTTCTCCTTCCTTCAGGTAGAACAGTAGTTACAGCACCTTACAGAACACGAGTTTAATGGTTTGTGCAGATGTCCCTGATATTTTGGCTGTTATGTGGAAAAACAGGGTCCAGTTAAACGAAGACACAGAATCCACTACCTGAAAAAACTAATGCAAGGGAAATGAGTTACAAGCAAAGAGAAAACGATTTTTCCGATGTTTGGCCCAACTCTTCATCATCCAGAACAATCTCATGCTTTTGTGTGTTCCTTCAACCGTTCCTCAGGAGATCGTGGAGGTGCAGGGCTACGTGCTCATAGCCCATGTGTCCGTGGGTCTGGTGCCTCTGGACAACCTTCGGATCATAAGAGGGAGTCAGTTATATAACTCCAGCTACGCCCTGGCTGTGCTGGATAACACTCTGGACACTCAGGGGCTCAGGACGCTCCGGATTCGTAGTCTCACAGGTGAGATAATAGTTAGACTCAGAGTTTGTGTCCGGTCCTAGTGTGACCGTCTGGACTGGACATGGATTCTACATGAAAACTTTTAAGGAGCATTTTCATATTTCTGAATGTCTAGGGGAGGATTCTTGTTGCTGTTCTTTCATCCAGTGTCTCATCTACTCTAACGAAAAACATCTTCCTTCTTACAGAGATCCTGCAGGGCGCGGTATATATTTGGGGAAACCCCCAGCTGTGCTTCCCAAACCCCCAGGAAATCATTTGGAGGGACACATTGGATGAGCACAACACCTATGCCAAGTTTCACCGACTGCAGCCCCGAGCGCCTAAATGTGAGGACTGATTAGCTCCGCCCAGGACATGATGTTTTTGCCAGTTTGTCTTTTATCAGGACGACACAACACTGCTTGATGGATCTTGGTGACATTCGGTAGGACAGTTGGGCATGTAGAAGGGAAAAGCCCGGCAAATCCTAGAGTAGATTTGGATAAAGGGGCGGGGTCTAGATTTTGGTTTCAATCTCTCTCAAGCATTTGTAATGGGGCTGCTAAGAACTTAGCAGGAGCAGAGTTAGGACCTCTGTGCAGAAACACCAGCGAGGTAGAGCTGTTTCAAATATGATGTTGAATTCTACAATCCAAAACTGAGTCCAACAAACGCGCAGGGCTCAAAACCAGGTGAGCGGTCCAATAAAGCAAACAATTCCAAAATCCAAAAGGAAGAGAAGCAGGTTAAAAAAACTTCCAAGTCCAGAACCAAGAAAATACAGCAGGAGAAATACAGCAGGAAAAACTTACACAGGAAAACACAAGAGAAAAATCTTAAACGTGTGCCGATGAAACATCAACGACAAACTGGCACAGAGGACAGGCGAGCAAAGACTATAAACACCGAAGATAACGAGACAACGGGAGAGTTGGACACAGGTGAACATGATTGACAATCACACACAAGAATAGAATCACAGGACAGATACAGAGAGTGAAACACACTCGACTGAGAAGGAATGAAGAAGTGAAAAACAGTAAACAGATAAACCCACTAAAAAGACGAAACATAAAGGAAACATGGCAGGAAGTGTAAAACTAACCAAACCTACTTCCTGAAGAACAGGATCATTTTTTTCAATAGCTATAGTATTTTAGTATAACTATCGATGTGATTCCAATTTCAACTGGTAGTTTTTATGGTAAATAAGTTAAATCCACCTGAAGATGCTGAGCAGAAAAACGTCCCCTAAATCTTAAATGTTTGGGAATTTTGATGAACGGAATATTGAAATAATTCATCAGGATCAAAATATTTTAACATTTATTTAAACTTACTAATGATTACAGCCTTAAACGTAGAATTAAAGTGTTTTTTTTTCATTCAGTATTTAGAGGATTGTGTGCTGAATATCAAAGATGGGAGCTTTTAGTTGCGGTGAAGAAAGTTAATATAATAGCATCTAAACTCTTTGACAGAGATCCATCTGTGGGACGACTGCAAGTTTATCTTTATGTTCAAACATTACATTCTGAAATATTTTAGGTTTTAAATGAGAGTTGAGTTTTAAGGAGGTGAAGGTCCATTCATTCATTTTCTTTTCTTTAATATTATGTTTATTGGTGAAGGCAGAAAAGGAGAAACATGATCGTTTACATATATCACCCTATTTGAACTGTAACCACACAGAACAGTAAAACACAATTACAAAGTCATTTTTTTAAGTAAGTTAAAATAAAAACTTTTTTTTTAAAAAGATGGAAAAAACTGGAGCAAAAGAAAGAGAGAAAATACGTTTGTGTGTCACAATACAAACAAAACAGATTACAAGGAAAAACTGCACATGTATGAAAATAAAATTGTTAGAAATATAAACTATAAACATAAATTTAAATGAAGCGCTCATAAATTAAGACACCTTTTGGATCTTTCAGTCAGATTTGACAAATGTGAGCCTGACGACAGTCCAGTCCAGTCCAGTCCAGTCCAGTCCAGAATGAAATGTCTGAATGTCCTTTGAGTTAAATGAGGGATTAAATAGTTGGAATGAAACCCGTTCACCCGACGCCCTGACTTCTCCTCATGAGGTCCACCGCTGTGGTTGAAGGTGAAACCACAAGCCAAGCATGTTGTTGATTCTGGTGCCGGTGCTGGATCGTTGGTTTTCTGAAAAAAGACAACACAGTCGCTTACATAACACTGAGTTCTGTTCCTCTGCTTTAATTGTGCTCATTATTTGTTGTTGTTGGGTTTCTTTTGGGACAGGTCCAAATTGTTCGTCTGCATGCGACCACAGCTGCTGGGGGGAGAGAGAGCAGGACTGCCAGACCCGTGAGTCCACATAGTGATCAGAGTTTGGCTGTTTGCTGAAGAACAGCTGGAAACTACCATCTTGTCCTTTTTCTCCAAAGTGACCCGTATTAACTGTTCGTCTGGCTGTCGGCGCTGTAAAGGTCCGCTCTCCAACGACTGCTGTCACACACAGTGTGCTGCTGGCTGCACCGGTCCGAAGGACTCAGACTGTCTGGTAAATGTCACGCACCAACACTCATCTGTCCACTTTCTACTTGCATCGCTGAGAAACACGTTTCCTCCTTCCTCCTCAGGCTTGCCATCACTTCAACGACAGCGGGGTGTGTAATGAGAACTGTCCTTCGCCAACTATCTATGATTCGGTCACCTTTCAGACCAAACCCAACCCCAACAAGAAGTTCAACTTTGGAGCCACCTGCGTCAAGACGTGTCCTTGTGAGATCCTGCTCTGATCCTTTGATTCATCCTAGTTTTGCCTCACAGAGCTCCACATCTGCAGTGGCTCTTAAGCACCGACACGGAGGCACCAGATGTTTGGGTGTCTTCATATATCCATATTATCGATAATACACAGATTGATGCTGAGAAGAGAAAAGGATAATTCCTTTTTTTAAGGAATTATCTTTCATGCCAAGATTTCCAGACACTCCAGGAACTCAAGTGGGCTGTTACAATAAAATGAATAATAATAATAATAATAATAATAATAATAATAATAAATTTAATTTATAACGCACTTTACATTTGGATCAAATCTCAAAGTTCTACAAAATAAAAGCAGATAAAAGCATCAATAAAAAAATAAAATAATAACTATATAAAAGCCTGACCAAAAAGCAGCAATGTTCATTAAAGTTATAGGTTCTGCTGAAAAGGAAAGTTTTAAGTCCATTTTTTTAACTTCTTGTCTGAGTTTACATCATCAAAGATGTCCATGAACACACTTTGTCTCCGTCTCTCCAGATAACTATCTACCCATGGATGTTGCCTGTACTTTGGTTTGTCCCAGAGCCAACCAGGAAGTTACCATCACGCATCCTGATGGAAACGAGACACAGACGTGTGAAAAGTGCGAAGGAGACTGTCCTAAAGGTGAGCAGTAACTGATATTCTAGTACGACTGACCTGAAGGAAAGGGCCAACCTCATTTTAAGGAGACTTTTCAGAAGAGAAAGGAGAAAGCAACTGAGAAAAGGACAGTAATTCATATAACCACCTTTATCAATAAAATAGTAATAGTAATAGTCATTCTTTCCCCACCCACCCTGGAGGGGAAAGAATTTGATGCCAGTGAGTGTTTACTGCGAGGAGGTTCCGCCTCCTCACTTCTGTCTGCTAGCAAACAGGAACAGGGAAATGCCTCAAAGCTGCTGTGATTTAAGATATATTTCCTGATAAAAAAAAAGAAGTAGAGTCCCTTAAACTAAGCTGTTATAAGATGCTGAGACAAACAGACAAAGCAGCCTGTGTGGGGGGGGGGGGTCATATTGTATTTTTTTTGAGTTTTATTTTTTTATGTTTGAATATTGACTCATTGGGTGAACTTTTCTCTTGTGGTGACCTTGGTAGTTTTTTGCACCTTTTAAGAGACTCTGTCCACCTATCTCCTAATGGCGACCTCTAAATCAATGATGGTGTCCGGAAAAGACGTTTCTAGTACCCTGCTCAATCGCTGCCATAGAGATTTAGGCTTTTCCGTGAGCAAGGAGGGGCTCTTAGTCTGGAAGGTCACTCATTAAGTGCAGGAGCTGTCCAAGCATCAAAAAGGGAAATAATGATTTGATACTACGTGGCTTTGACGTTACGTAATTCTACACGTGTGACACGGTGCTGCAGTGCTGCTGATTCTGTTTTTTCTGCACACACTGATGCATGTGACACAGGAGGGGATGATAAAGGAACAAAGTGGACCAACCTGTTTCTGCAGAAGCTCCTTGTTATTTCAACTGGGCTTGTTGCTAAAATCAGGACTGCTGCATGTAGATTATTTAGATCATTTATATTCTGCCATAAGTGAAACGTTTCATTTCACTTCTAAACTTGAAGGAATCTGGATTTTACGCCTCGTTGATTCATTTACTTAGTATTCCTGCTTTGAGGGGAACGTAAGGCCTCACCCGTCATGCAATCTCCTATAATCTCAGGTTGAGAATGTCTGTTGTCTCTGCTTGAGCTTTATCTGACTTCTTTTGACTTCTCACCTCTTTGGCTTGTTAAGTTTGACACGACAAAGACAATAATTGCTACGTTAGTAGAGGAAAAGACAGAGACAGCAGTGTTTCCCACAGGTTGAGAATGTAGTCGCGGTGGTGGACAGACGTATGGGTTCACTAATAAACCAGGCAAAACAAAGTTTAGCATTTATTCCATTTATTGCAAATGAAGAACTATCTTCTATCTTAGGTCAATGTAAATAACTAATTACAAATTCAAATAAACTGCCATTTGTAAACGAATAGACACTGGAAATATCTTATTTCAACCTGAATGAATAAAAAGAAAGAAAGAACTAAATGGATTAATGATTATTACTATTATTGTGATGTCTCACAGTGTGTTATGGTCTGGGTATGGACAACCTGGGGGTGAAGGACCTACATGACGTCACAATGGTCACATCTTCTAACGTGGAGCAGTTCAACAAGTGTAAGAAGATTTTTGGTAGTCTGGCCTTCCTCCCTCAGAGCTTCACGGGGTAAGAGAGACACAAATATTCATCTTACATGAGGCTTGAGCTCACATAGACTATGTTTGCAGGTTTTTGTATTTCTGTGTGTAAATACTACTACCAAACACATCATGAGCGTCTAAATCCTACACGATTATCTACTACCAGCTGGTCCTTGTCCCCCTCAGAAAGTAGGTCCAGTAAAACCATCAACCTGCATGCATAACTGCTTGGAGCTGCTCTAGATAACTTACAGCCTCGTTCATCACATTCTAGAATAGACCGTTTTCACCATCATGAAGTTGGGCCCTAAATATCTGCTGTAGAAACTGTAAACATCCAGTGAGAGTCCAGGACAAATCAAGAGGAAGGGGAGGAGCATCAGTCTGGGGAGGGGCTACAGAGCTTCTTCTGAGGCTCGGGGACTCCACAGATCTACATTTTCTTGTCCAGGAAGTCACAATAGATCCAAGGGAAACATCTAAGGAACTCAGTGAAAGTCAGTCTTCAGAACCGCTGTTAACCCAGTCGGTTCTGAAGGCTCATCTGAGCTGGAGGGAACAGTTCATTCTCACAAACTCTTTAATGGGCTGCACTAAAGCGGTTCTGCAGAGAACCACAGCGATGTCAGGGACCCACCTCAAGGGATCAGAAGCATTTTGGTACCATTGGTTCTGCTAAAGGTGGAACAACTAGTCAGTTAGTTCAAGCATGCAAATTCTGTTTCCCACTGATGGAAGAACTTCTTGTCACATAGAGGAAATGATCACGTATCACTTAAAACCCGTATTTTGTGTTCCCTCAGGTTACCTTTGCTTTAAAGTAGAGTTTGTCTGAAGGTCCAACACAGTTTAGTATCCGGTCCACTAGGTTTTAAAGGCACTGCACCTTTTTGAAATCACCAGATGAACCAAATCAAAATGATATAAATGAGATAGAACAGCACAAGAATAGACCAGAATTTAAAAATTGTTAAGCAGGAGAAAGGAATGATGTTCACCTGATGATGCCCACCTTATAATCATCAGTTTGCTGACAAATATGAAATAAGAGGTCAAAGTTCTACTTTAATCACAACTAGTGTTGCAGGATTTTCTTTTGACAAAGTCTGTGAACTAATTTCAGATCCACTCATTTGAGTTTTAGTGACGTTTGTGTTTCTTCTTTCATCTCAAATTGTCTCCGTTCAGGGATCCTGTGAGCAACACCTCGGGCCTGACTCTGGAGCAGCTGAGCGCCTTCAAGAACCTGGAGGAGATTACAGGTAGTGAGCGCTAAGAAGAACCCCGATGAAGAGATCATTTATCAGAGCCATTTCCTTGTCTGAACGATATGCTATGGATCCAGTATTTTTTTTAAATGAATCCTACTTGGACGACAGCATGACCCGCCCCACTCAGCCTCCGATCCGTTTGATGTGACCATGACGTTTCTTTTCTCTTCAGTTCGGAGCTGTGCGAGAAACCTCATTGTAATCCCAAGCTCATCCGAGTCAGAACGGGTCGGGTCATTACTGGGCGTTAGTAGGATTCATAAATGAGCTCTCAGAGTTCCCTGGAACTCAAACTACATGTGATCGGTTTCCCGGATTCACTCAAACCTTCTTCATCACTGCACCCGAGACTGAGAGGGAAGACATGATGTCACCTCTGTAACAGCGCTCCTGTCTCCGTCTGATTTTTCCACGCAGGTTATTTGTACATCGATGCCTGGCCTGAGGAGTGGACTAACCTGAGTGTGTTTGAGAAACTGAAGGTGATCCGAGGCCGGATGCTCTACAAGTAAGACTTTAAAACCGCTGCATCACTTTTCTGTCTGATGGACGTATCTGCCTTCATTCACCCAACTCTCCCGTGTCACTCATGCTGTTAACAGTTTAAAACTCCCTCCTTCTGCTGAACAGGGTTCTCACCTGTGTGACGTTAGCTACCTGTGGATCTCACCCATCACTCGTTCTCTGACACACGCCGTCTAGCAGCTTTTTTTCCCCTTTTCTGCTGCTTGTTTTTTAGATTTTACCTGCCAGTCGATGCAGTTTGTTCACTTTCAGGGTTATTAAGGTTAATTATTAGCCCGCCAATTCCAGCCAGGATAACAGCAGAACATCTCTTAGCATGTTTGAACCGGCTCAGTGTGCCTTTCCGACCTCATCAGCATGTTTGGGTCGTCAGAACCTTCTTGTTGTTTCATATTTGTCAATAAAATATCTCGTTTGTTCATTTTTTAATACTTGATTTTATTTGTATTTTCTTTCATGCTGGTTATTTTTCCCAACTTTTCATTTGGTTCTGTGTCTCCTCTTTGGGTCGTTTTCCTTGCAGGGGCGTGTTTTCACTTGCGATCCAGAACTTACACATCCAGTCTCTCGGCCTGCGTTCACTCCGCAGCGTCAGTGGGGGCTTGGTCCTTCTTTACAACAATTCCCAGCTGTGCTACACCGGTTCACTGCCGTGGGAGAGTCTCCTTCATCCCACACAGGGACCCCACCGCATCGTCAGCAGAAACCGGGACCACCAAGTCTGTGGTAGGTGAACATGACAACGATCACATCCATTAGTGTCACCCTACCGGGTTCATCAAAGGTTCTACTGGGATCAGATACTAGACTTCAGTGGATTTCTTCTCTCAACAGGAACCTGAAGCTGAAAATAATGTTTGATGAATGTCCTTTTACACATTATTCATTGACAGCCCCTCCCCTCCAACATTTCTCATTGGGTCAAAAAGATTATGCAATATCTCAAGCTACATAAAATAAGCGCTCTCTTCAAGGGTCTGCATCGAGGTTTTATGTAACCTGACAGCCTTTCTGACACCTGTGAAAAACATGGAAGCAGACGGTGACCTTTGACCCGTAGTCGCATTTGTCTCCTCGTCTCCTCCTCGTGTCAGTCCTGCATTATTTAGATGCTTCTCCTCTCTTTTCTTTCAGGTCTCGGTTTGTTTCTGTGAACTCTTTTTCTTATTCTTGTTTACTGTGAAAACATTTCAATAAAAAGATCTTGATTAAAAAAAAACTTATTATTATTCTCATTAATAATATAATAATTCTTCATAGATGTTGTTAGATGGTAAACATCATTCTCAGAACATTCAGAGATGGCTCTAAAGCCCTTCCTCTCTAGCCTTAGTTTGTTGATTTTCTCTTTTCAAACGTTTCTCATGGAGTCAGTCCTGTTAAATATTCAACCTGGAGAGACCAGCAAACTTCACATTGTGCAACATTCTCTTTATTTTCTGATCCCATGCGTTTTTTAGTGGAGGAGGAGCATGTTTGTCACCCACTGTGTGAGGGGGGCTGCTGGGGTCCCGGGCCCCGCCAGTGTGTGTCCTGCAGGGCGTTCCAGCGCGGCACCGAGTGCGTGGAGGAGTGTGACACCTATCAGGGGTAAGAGGGTTGTGTGTGTGTGTGCGTCATCTATAAAAAACAGCTGATAGGGTTTAAATGATGAACTGTATCGTCTGTCAAAACTTATGTAAACGTTAAATAGACTGTATTCATACAGCTTTTCTAGTCTGCTTGACCACTCAAAGAGCGTTTACAGCACAAGTCACCTTCACCCAAACAGTCACCCATTCACCCAGACGTTCACCCAAACACTCACACAGACGTTCACCCAAACACTCACACAGACGTTCACCCAGACGTTCACCCAAACACTCACACAGACGTTCACCCAGACGTTCACCCAAACACTCACCCAGATGTTCACCCAAACACTCACACAGACGTTCACCCAAACACTCACCCAGACGTTCACCCAAACACTCACACAGACGTTCACCCTAACATTCACACAGACGTTCACCCAAACACTCACACAGACGTTCACCCAAACACTCACACAGACGTTCATCCAGACGTTCACCCAAACACTCACACAGACGTTCACCCAGACGTTCACCCAAACACTCACCCAGACGTTCACCCAAACACTCACACAGACGTTCACCCAAACACTCACCCAGACGTTCACCCAGACGTTCACCCTAACATTCACACAGACGTTCACCCAAACACTCACACAGACGTTCACCCAAACACTCACACAGACGTTCACCCAAACACTCACACAGACGTTCACCCAGACGTTCACCCTAACATTCACACAGACGTTCACCCAAACACTCACACAGACGTTCACCCAAACACTCACACAGACGTTCACCCAAACACTCACACAGACGTTCACCCAAACACTCACACAGACGTTCACCCAAACACTCACCCAGACGTTCACCCAGACGTTCACCCTAACATTCACACAGACGTTCACCCAAACACTCACACAGACGTTCACCCAAACACTCACACAGACGTTCACCCAAACACTCACACAGACGTTCACCCAGACGTTCACCCTAACATTCACACAGACGTTCACCCAAACACTCACACAGACGTTCACCCAAACACTCACCCAGACGTTCACCCAAACACTCACACAGACGTTCACCCAAACACTCACACAGACGTTCACCCAGACGTTCACCCAAACACTCACACAGACGTTCACCCAAACACTCACACAGACGTTCACCCAAACACTCACACAGACGTTCACCCAAACACTCACACAGACGTTCACCCAGACGTTCACCCTAACATTCACACAGACATGGTAGAAGCTGCCACATGTTCATCAGGAGCAGTAAACATTCACGCCATCATCCATTCATTCACCAGTGCAACAACCATTGGGAGAAACTTGGTGTTCAGTATCTTGCTCAAGGACACTTTGACCTGTGGACCATAGTGGCCGCAATCGAACCACTAACCTTCAGATAAGTGGACGACCGCTCTACCAGCTGAACCACCGTCGCCCAGAAGTATAATAAGTCCTATAGTCACACACAAACAAGACAAAAATAAATGTAACCATAAGTTCCACTCCAGTCAAACTGGTAACTCATGGATACACAGAAGTATGAACGCTTACCTTCAGACCACAGCAGATAAACGTGACACCAGGGGGATTTCTCTCTAACTGTTGACTGATGAACTTGTGCTGGGGAGCAGAGGGTCATTCATGCGGATGTTCTTCATTAAATAAGCCACGCCCATCATGACCATGTGACACCCTGATAGTAGTGCCACACTACCTGACACAATCTTTTGTGAGGGTCTGATTCCTGGGCTTAAAGGCCTCCAAGTTGAATGTGATTGGTTTAAAGATGGAGGCATTTTTGTGGCCCGTTTCCCAGAATGAGCGTTGGATCAGTAAAACCTTTGATCAGTACTGAACCCTAATAAACTGTAGATTTGGTCAATCTCCTCCAGATCTCACTAACACTTCATTTCTCAATTTATTTATCCATTCAAAAACCAAAATAAATCAAAAACCTTTTAGAGCGGATTAGATGCTGGTATATTTTTAATCCTTTGTGGGCTCTTGTTTCCTATCAGACGTCTGTTGCAGTCAAAGAACATACATAGTTTTATTTTCAAATACGCCTATTTATTTCTTGAACAGGACAATATTAGGATGAGATCCTAGGGCTCACAGTTTAACTGCCCTCCAAGATGAAGGACAATAATAGACATTGTGCTTCCGCCGTAAAGTTATCCCGCACTGGTCATCTGGTTCGGCTGACGTCGGCAGGTGTTTGCAGACGGGGCCCCGCTTTCTAAAAATGTACGTCCTTATGACCGAGTCCGGAGCTCAAAGCATCCGACCAATGCCTCAGCATGTAGATTGATGTTAAGTCCACGTCTGCTGTGCTTGTGTTGCAGCTCGACGCCTGAATACGCGGATGGGTCCATATGCGTTGCCTGTCACTCAGAGTGTCGACCTCTTAATGGCTCCGCCTCCTGTCAAGGCCCGGTAAGCTGTTCATGTGGCTTTCTGAATGTGAGTTGCTGAATGTGATGATTCTGATGGTTTTCATGTCAGAAGAAACTCTGATAGAAGCAACACCTACTTCATCATAATGACCCCTGACCTGAGTTTGATCTGAAAACAAGTGTTGTAAGGACACGCCCCCTAATGTTTAGTAACTGTTAGAACATATTGTCAGTGTAATCCACCTCTAGCATAGTTCCTGATTGATAAATTGCTTGTTTGGTGAAATCCAGATTACTTTCACTGCAAGACCATCATAGTCATTATTTTTAGTCTGATAACATGAAAATGCTGCAAAAGATGGAATTCTCTCTCTCTCTCTGTCTCCCTCTCTCTCTCTCTCTCTCTCTCTCTCTCGCGCTCTCTCTCTCTCTCTCTCTCTCTCTCTCTCTCTCTGATGCTTCTCGTCTCCTAGTGCCTCATAAATAAAATGTATTATTATTTATGATCATTATTCTTCTTCTCTTCAGGGGGCAGAACATTGTTCAGAGTGTAGAAAGTTTCAGGATGGAGAGTTCTGTGTGGATCACTGTCCCAG
This sequence comes from Lophius americanus, assembly GCA_037951165.1. Lineage (NCBI taxonomy): Eukaryota > Metazoa > Chordata > Actinopteri > Lophiiformes > Lophiidae > Lophius > Lophius americanus. Next base: position 241,310 of record JBBDHG010000181.1, read on the forward strand.
TGGAGTGAAGGAGGATCAGCAAACTGTGTGGAAGTACAGCAACGCCACGGGACACTGTCTGTCATGTAACATCAACTGTACACTGTCGTGAGTGGAACTAACACACATACACACACACACACACACACGTTTCACACATACACTCACACACACACACACACACACACACACATGTCTCACACGTGTGTGTGTGTCTGTTTCAGCTGTACAGTGATGGATGAGAGGGGCTGCCCCATCGATACCAGGACTGGGTCAGTGACATTTCTAAAATTCTCATTGGCTGCTCGGATGAAACGGAACAGATTCAATCGTGTCTGAGGAATCGGACCGGCACTGATTTATTCATTTTGACTCACTTTAGACCGGGGACAACGATAGCGGCTGCAGTAGGCGGGGTGGTACTCTTCATCATCCTGCTAGCTCTGCTGGTCTTCTACCTGAGAAGACAGAAGAAGCTGAAGAGGAAGGAGACGATGAGGAGGATTCTGCAGGAACATGAGGTGGGACCGATTACTGTGCAGAATTTGGACCTTAGTTTCTTCCTGGGTGCTGTGTCTAGTGATACCTTCTCCCTTCCTTTGCACAGCTGGTGGAGCCTCTGACACCCAGCGGAGCTTCACCCAACCAGGCTCAGATGCGCATCCTGAAGGAGACTGAGCTGAAGAAGCTGAGGGTGCTGGGAGCCGGGGCATTTGGTACCGTATACAAGGTATGTGAAACAATCTTTGAAGGTCCGACCCTGTTTCTAGTTGTTTGTATATTTGTGTCTACGTCATGAATGTGTTCTGGAACGGTTCTGATCACTGGTTTCAGGGAGTTTGGGCGCCAGATGGGGAGAACGTGAAAATACCTGTAGCCATCAAGGTGTTACGAGAGAATACCTCACCGAAGGCCAACAAAGAGATCCTCGATGTGAGTTTGGGCCGGGTACACACACTCCCAGTACCGATGACTGCGGCTCTCAACCCCTACACATCTTCTGCATCTTCCTCAGGAGGCGTACGTGATGGCGGGCGTGGCCAGCCCCTACGTGTGTCGTCTGCTGGGGATCTGTCTGACATCTACGGTGCAGCTGGTCACGCAGCTGATGCCGTTCGGCTGCCTGCTTGACTACGTGAGGGAGAACAAGGACCGCATCGGCTCCCAGTACCTCCTCAACTGGTGCGTTCAGATCGCCAAGGTATGTGACCTCCAGAGTCCTTCTCCTCTTCCTCTCCTGTGGGTGAAGACCTGCACTATTTATTATCCTGGAATTCAAGTTTGTCCCTGTTAAGCAGTTCAAGCTGACAGTTTCTCAAATGTTTAAGGTTCATGAGTTTGACACCTGTGTGTGTGTGTGTGTGTGTGTGTGTGTGTGTGTGTGTGCACCTGTGTGTGTGTGTGCGTGCGTGAGTGTGTGCGTGTCTGTTTGTGTGTGTCTGTCTGTGCGTGTGTGTCTGTCTGTCTGTGTGTGTGTGTGTGTGTGTGTGTGTGTCTGTGTCTCTGTGTGTCTCTGTGTGTGTTTGTCTGTGTCTCTGTGTGTCTCTGTGTGTGTCTGTGTCTGTGAGCGCCTGTGTGTGTGTGCCTTTTGTGTGTGTGTAGGGGATGAGTTATCTGGAGGAGGTCCGGCTGGTCCACAGAGATTTAGCTGCCCGGAATGTTCTGGTGAGGAACCCAAATCACGTTAAGATCACCGACTTCGGTCTGGCCCGTCTGCTGGACATAGACGAGACTGAATATCACGCCGATGGAGGGAAGGTAAGAGTGAGCTCACATTCATCACGTCCAACACGGCGCTGGTGTTGTTACTCGTGTCTGCTGTGTGTTCGTCAGAACTTTGTGAAACTACAGAACTGAAACAGAATCTTCATTCGTGAGAAAGAGCCCACTGTTTTATTCTTAGATGGGTGGGTGCAGATCCAGACAGAGGTTTGGGTCCAGGAGGTTTTCTCATATTGTAGCGGGTCATACTGAGCTGATTCCATCAGAACTTTGCATCATGGACTTTTGAAGCTCAACAGAAGTTTGTCTTGTCTCAGTGATCCATTCTCATGTGTCCATCTGTTTAACCTGGTGGTGCGTTTCTGTGTCTAGGTACCGATTAAATGGATGGCCCTGGAGTCCATTCTGCACCGGAGGTTCACTCATCAGAGTGACGTGTGGAGCTACGGTCAGAACCACTCATTCTGGAAACACTTTCAGACGGGCCCGTCCTTATGTCAGAACAAACTTGCACCGGTACTAATGCCACTTTTCCCTCAGGAGTGACTGTTTGGGAGCTGATGACGTTTGGAGCTAAACCCTATGACATGATCCCCGCCAGAGAAATCCCAGATATGTTAGAGGGGGGGGAGCGGCTCCCCCAGCCCCTCATCTGCACCATCGACGTCTACATGATCATGGTCAAATGTCAGTAGCTCCTTTCCTGCCCTCTGCACACTTCTCTGTTCTGACCACGTGATGAATCAGTTGAATGAATGAAAGTGTCATGGGGGGAGCTCTGAGTAGAAGTAGACCCAGTATTCACCGCAGTAGAGTACAAGTATTTGACAGAATGTCGTGTTTGCTGTTGTTTGTGGAGGATGAATAACGGATACGTGAACGTATATTCCCACACAGGTTGGATGATCGACCCGGACAGCAGGCCCAGGTTCAAAGATCTGGTGAATGACTTCAGCGCCATGGCCAGAGATCCTCCTCGCTTTGTGGTCATCCAGGTAGGAGTGATTAGATTCTACAATGTTGTTTCTCTCTAATGGTTCCTGGGACACATCTGTGTTTTCTCACCGGTGCTGTTGTCCCTCTCGCAGAACGACGAGCAGATGAGCCTGTCCAGCCCGGTGGACAGCCACTTCTTCCGGATGCTCCTGGAGGAGGAAGGAAACAACATGAGGGAGCTGTTAGATGCCGAGAGGTATCTGGTTCCTCAGCCAAACCTCTTCCCCAGGACTCAGGGAGACGGGACTCCAGCCAACGGGCCGTCCAGGCACCAATCCTACCGGGTACTTTGTTCCGCCACACATGATTTAACAGTTTCCTCACGGATTCTCATCCACGTAACACAATGACCGTTTTATTTGATTCGTGTACGGTGGTCTGTACTGTTGACGGTGGGAGTAAAATAAAAGTTTGTATCTAAGCTCACTTCACAAACATGTTTTCAGACTAGCTACTTCGTCAGTACTTCAAGTACTATACCTGTACTACAATACCAGTGAGATTCTGATCAACCTCCGTGCATCGTTTGTAGTGCTAATTAGCTAATGTTAGCATTGTGGGATGTTTGTAATAGTATTGTCTTTGTTACCATCTCATGCTAAGCTAGGTGCTAATACTAATTAAGTATTATTCACTATCACACAACTCATGAGAATTGGTTTGTATTGAGTTTTAAACCAGCGATAATGTTAACGGCGGTCTGGAGGTTTGGTTAAACGGATCTCAATGGCGGTTTGGACTTTTACCAACAACCGTAACTCTCCTCTCTTCACAGCAGAGTAGAGACCAGGGCCTCGATGTGGATCCCTCTCTCGCTAACGGCCCGCGGAGCTTGTACTCCTCCCTCAGCACTCTCGGCCGGAGCCAGTACCCCACGTTACCTTCGGGAGCCAGCACCGGCCCGTGGATCTCTCAGTACCCAACGTTGGTCCGTAGCACCTCGGCGGGGGGTCAATCTGACTCCGTCTTCCTGGATGGGCCTCCAGATGACCACTCATTCGCCCCGGCCAGCCCTGGACGCTACTGCAAAGACCCCACCTACTCCAACGGGAGCCAGGGTGATCTGGAGACAGATGGGCCGGACGGGTTTCCTTACCCTACTCAGCTTCATCACTCGCTGCCCAGACAGAGTCATCACGTAAACCGCGCCTTACCAGGTGAGTGGGACGCCGCCGCCGCCGCCGCCGCCGCCGCTGCCGCCGCCGCTGCCGCTGCCGCTGCCGGCCCCCGATTAAACCAAGTCTTTGCTAATTCATTCTAAGAATATTTCAAGTTAAATTTTCTTTCTTCTTCCACGTTTTCTAGAGTACGTCAATCAGGAGATTCAGAATCTCAGGCCGGCGGTTCCAGAGCGGCCGGCGGTTCCAGAGCGGCCGACCACATTACCTCGTAAATATTCCAGAATAGACAGACGCCCCAACGGGTTGACTTCTGGTCACAGCGTGGAAAACCCAGGATACTTGGTCCCGGTCATCACGGGGAACTGCACCGCTCCAGCCTTTGACAACCCATACTACCTGGACCTCGTAGCCAAGGCCAACGCTGCAGCCGGGGTTCTGGTAGTGGACGGCGCTGAGCCAACGGAGAGGGATGGAGGAGGGCCCAGGCATGTGAATGGGTTCGTGACTCCCACGGCGGAGAACCCAGAGTATCTGGGATTAGCGGACACCTGGAGCGGATACACCTGAGGGACGGAGAGTCACGTGATGAACTCTAGCGGAGTCACTGTGTTGTACTGAGAGAAAAGTGCAGCCAGAAAGTGGGGAGATGAATATTTGTGCGGCAGAGGTCATCTGGAGACGTGATGATCGGTGGGCATTAATCTTCTCCTCATGTAAAGTGGAAGTACCTCCATCCAAAACCGCTGGATGTCTGGCAAAAGTCTCCAAACCCCCCGGATGAGACCCTCCTGATTGAAGCAGCGTAGCATGATGGGCTGTTGTAGTAAGTTTAGTTAAGTGTGGCGTCTTCCTCGACGTGTTCTTCACCTGCTGCGTGAATGTTCTGTGCCAAAAGCGACCGCCCGGCCTCTGAGCGTGAGAGAGGTCGGTACGAGAGGGGTCCGATTATCACAGGATCACATTTCTCACGGCGCGGATTTGTGCTCTTTATTTCCTTTTCTCGTCTCTGCTTGTTTTGTCTGCATGTGTTGCGTTCTTGTATTCTTACCGGACCCTTGTGTGTCTCGCTGGGCAGCTCAGCCGGGCTTCAGTTGGGCCGCCTTCATCTGTTCTGGAGGAGGTGTTTAGTATTCTACTAAGTAAGTCTCTGACCCGATGGGGGTCTTCAGCACATTCAAAGCCATTTTGTTTTGGCCAAAAGGCCCTGCAGCCCATCTGGGCCGTAAACATGCCCGTGAAAGAAAGAGGTCCTGTGTGGGGAAGACGGGGGGCTTTGTGCCGCCCGACGCACGAGGTTCTGTGACTGTGACCACGGCTATGATCCAGTACCAGAACCAGACTGGAGGTTCTGCACATTACCTCTAAAGTAATGTGTTCATTTTAACGACAAAGTGTACTGAAACCGGATAGTACGTGTGAGGGTACTACATGTTAGGATACTACATGTTAGGATACTACATGTTAGGATACTACATGTTAGGGTACTACATGTTAGGATACTACATGTTAGGATACTACATGTTAGGATACTACATGTTAAGGTACTACATGTTAGGATACTACATGTTAGGGTACTACATGTTAAGGTACTACATGTAAGGATACTACATGTTAGGATACTACATGTTAGGATACTACATGTTAGGGTACTACATGTTAGGGTACTACATGTTAGGGTACTACATGTTAGGATACTACATGTTAGGGTACTACATGTTAAGGTACTACATGTTAGGATACTACATGTTAGGATACTACATGTTAGGGTACTACATGTTATGATACTACATGTTAAGGTACTACATGTTATGATACTACATGTTAAGGTACTACATGTTAGGGTACTACATGTTAGGATACTACATGTTAGGATACTACATGTTAGGGTACTACATGTTAGGATACTACATGTTAGGATACTTCATGTTAAGGTACTACATGTTAGGATACTACATGTTAGGATATTACATGTTAGGGTACTACATGTTAGGGTACTACATGTTAGGATACTACATGTTAGGATACTACATGTTAGGATACTACATGTTAGGGTACTACATGTTAGGATACTACATGTTAGGATACTACATGTTAAGGTACTACACGTTAGGGTACTACATGTTAGGATACTACATGTTAGGGTACTACATGTTAGGGTACTACATGTTAGGGTACTACATGTTAGGATACTACATGTTAGGATACTACATGTTATGATACTACATGTTAGGGTACTACATGTTAGGATACTACATGTTAGGGTACTACATGTTAGGGTACTACATGTTAGGATACTACATGTTAGGGTACTACATGTTAAGGTACTACATGTTAGGATATTACATGTTAAGGTACTACATGTTAGGATACTACATGTTAGGATACTACATGTTAGGATACTACATGTTAAGGTACTACATGTTAGGGTACTACATGTTAAGGTACTACATGTTAGGATACTACATGTTAGGGTACTACATGTTAGGATACTACATGTTAGGATACTACATGTTAGGATACTACATGTTAAGGTACTACATGTTAGGGTACTACATGTTAAGGTACTACATGTTAAGGTACTACATGTTAGGGTACTACATGTTAGGGTACTACATGTTAGGATACTACATGTTAGGGTACTGCATGTTAGGGTACTACATGTTATGATACTACATGTTAGGGTACTGCATGTTAGGATACTACATGTTATGATACTACATGTTAGGGTACTACATGTTAGGGTACTACATGTTAGGGTACTGCATGTTAGGGTACTACATGTTAGGATACTACATGTTAGGGTACTGCATGTTAGGATACTGCATGTTAGGATATTACATGTTAGGGTACTACATGTTAGGGTACTACATGTTAGGGTACTGCATGTTAGGGTACTACATGTTAGGATACTACATGTTAGGATACTACATGTTAGGGTACTACATGTTATGATACTACATGTTAGGATATTACATGTTAGGGTACTACATGTTAGGGTACTACATGTTAGGGTACTACATGTTAGGGTACTGCATGTTAGGGTACTGCATGTTAGGATACTACATGTTAGGGTACTACATGTTAGGATACTACATGTTAGGGTACTGCATGTTAGGATACTACATGTTAGGGTACTACATGTTAGGGTACTACATGTTAGGGTACTACATGTTAGGGTACTACATGTTAGGATACTACATGTTAGGGTACTACATGTTAGGATACTACATGTTAGGGTACTACATGTTAGGGTACTACATGTTAGGGTACTGCATGTTAGGATACTACATGTTAGGATACTACATGTACTACGTGATACTGCATATTGCCCCCAGGCTCGTGTCTTTTACTGTGCAGGAAAACACTTTGGGCTGTTGATGCTTGTGTTCCTGAAGAAGTGAAGGAGTATTTGTACACAAAGATATACTGTAGGTTTTTCTTTCAGCCTCTATGGAAGAGAAAGAAGTGAAATTGTTTGTTTGTTTGTCTGAAACTGAACAAAGTTGTTGACACTGGAGCTGAATGTGAATGTGAGGAGAAGAGACAACTTTGCTGTGGTGGGTTTGAAAACCAACACGGCTTAGATCCCACTGGACCAGAACCGTCTGGCATCACAGTTAATCATCAATGGCAATTTTTGAAGAGTGTTTTTTTGTTCGTGCTAACTGCTGCTGGGCCGGGGCAGGTCCGACCCGAGTCACTGGAACCATCGTCTGACCTTCTGGACTTTGTTGTCTCACATCTGCAGGTTGTGACGGACGCTGTCGTCCTGCAGGGGAGTGAGATTCAGGTGCAGAAGGTGTTTTCCTGTTTGGGATGTGAATCCTGAACAGAGAACAGTTGTTATATTTATATACCGAGCCGTCCGCCCATCAGCCATAACATTAAAACCACTTGACTATTGAGTGGGTTTGCTTTTTGCGGACATAACAGCGCCGCCGGTCCTGATTCCTCTATCCGGGCCGCTTTGAACTTTTTCAGTAATTTGCGCCCGTCATTCCGTACCACCTGTCCTTTCACTCTGGTAGGTACTCACCACCGCAGACCTGGAACACCAGAGAAGAACCTGCAGTCCAGGAAATAGTCTGATCCAGTTTTCTGGCCATCCCAACTAGACCTTATCAAAGTCTGTCAGAACCCGAAGCTTTCCCCTCCACCGTGGTTGTCCCACGGACGCCTTCTCTAACCTCAGGAGCGGTTGTAATGTTATGGCTGATCGGCGTTTCTAGCCTTATGTCTTGAATCAGAGCCTTCATGTTGATTGTTGCTGACAGCTGACGACCTCACGTCTCCACATATTTAACTTTTAGGAGGACATTCTTCAGATGCGCTGACATTTAAATATTTCTGTAAAAGAACCTAGGTGGTTTGTAAAAGAGAATCTAACCACACTTGTGTAACTTAAAGGTGCACCTCCTGATATTCAGTAAAAGTACTACCAAAATCCCTCAAATGTTAGCTCTAGTTGTAAAACATCATGAACTGAGGAAACTTGTTGGTTGAGAGCAGAGACCTGAACTCAATCCTGGAGAGCGTCAGACTCCTCGCCTCCGTCCGTTGACCTTCTCCCCGCTTCTACCCTTCAGTTGCACTAGAACCCGTACAGAACCCGAGGACCGACCCGGGCCACGGTCAGGTGCGTCTCATGCTGTGAGATAAACAGAAACTTCAATGAAAATCAGGCTCCTTTAAAAAAAGACTCAAACGCGACCGAAGTAAGAAAATCAGCCACAACATTAGAACCAGGGAGCGCTTGTAATGTTTTGGCTGATTGGTGAATGTTTTCATCAGGAGGAAGAGTTGACCAACAGGAATGTTCTGACGGGTTCATAAGATGAAATACCTTATCTTTTGTACTTTTTTATGAATATTTTTACCTTGTCAGAGTTTGATTGTGGCGAGACATTACTAATAACCCTTTTGTCGGGTGTTTTTGAATGCATCCTTTTGTATCTGGTCAGTAATCCTCCACCTTGTAAATGTGTTGTGAATACATATAAAGTTTAAAAGATCAATCGTGATGAATTGTGAACAGTTGCTCTGCTGTCGAGGGAACTGGAGTACGACATATTTTATGAAGAAATACTTGTTTTTTTATGGAATTGTTTGTATACATTATATTATGTGTGTCATTAAAAGTTTAAAAAGAACTGCGTCGTGTCCCGAACACGATTTTACTTTATATGTTAATAAACACTTTAGTCATTCAACATTAAGACCCAAAGTAAAACATTTCACTTATATTTATAGAAATCACATCCTAACGGAACATTCAGGAAAAAAATCGTTTTAAATGTTTTTAGGAGAATTAAAAAAAAAAGGGAACATTTTGTAAAACAGCAAAAAAATTAAATATTTCACAAACAAAGAAAAAACTTATTCTAGAAAAAGTTTCATAAAATTACAGCAAAAAAATAGTTTTTTGAAAGTGAAAGAAAATATAAAGATTATTTCACAAAAATCAAGAAATCAGTTCTTTAATTTTTATACAACCTTTATCAACACAGAACAATAAACTTCAGATTAAAAATTCTACTAAGAAGCATAATGGATCAAAGAAAGGAAAATAACAAACTTAAATATATAAAAAACAATCAAGTAAAAGAAAATATATAAAATATATTTAAAGATGCTAAGTTAGTTAAATAACCAAAATACTAATACGAAAGAAAAATAACACTAGCAGCAGAGATTTAAACATCAGTAGAGGTGAAATATTTGAAGTTAAGACTTTAAGAGACACTTTGATGTTTCCGGTTCATCCGGTCACTCACGTGATCGTGTCCCGTTTGAAGGCAGAGAATAAAGGTCTTGTTTCCATCCATTTACACGAGTGGATGAAAATTAAGCGGGGAGTGGTTCGACAGGTGAAGTCAAACTCACCTGTGGAGTTGGATCCATCAGTCAGGTTCCTCTGATGGCTCCTCCCCAAACAGACGCGTTCTGCCCCCCTGTGGCGATGAGTGGAACTACAGCCTCATTGTTTCACCGACGAACGTCTGAATTCTTTGAATCATTTTTACCGTATTACTTTTTTTTGGTTCCGTTTCATTCTTTAGGTGAGTAGTCTGGCTCTAACTCAAGTATATTATCCTTTCTAATGATTCCACTCAAACCCTGTGGTCTTAAACCCTCTCACTCCCTCTAGAGCCACTCTGGTTCGTTTATAATAACTTCCAGTTTTTCCCATTTTATTTCTTCTTCAAACAGCTTTAAAAGGTTTAGAAATAATCTCATACACACTGACGTCATATTCAGGATCAGTCTATTCCTGCTCTACACTGTAAGCATTATTAAACCCAAGACTTTAGAACCTTTTAGAATTACAGTAAATAATAATGTGTTTAGCTTCATTTTAAGTTCAATTCTTCAAAAGACAGGTGAAAATATTAGCTGGTCTTTTTTTTTAAGATTCATTTCATTGAACTTTTATGCTGTATTTAAATAGCAGGAGGAATCGGTGCCTGTTGTGTTAAATGGTTGTAAACACTGTGGGAGGAATGACAACAACAAAAACATGACGCTGACTGAAGACGAGATGTAGATCATTCAAAGAGGAATAAGTCTGAGAAGGTCCCCCAGTGGAGGGGGAGACCTGCAAGACCAAAAGGAGGAAGACCCTCTCTCCCTGTCTTTGCGAACCAGAACTTAACAGCAAGTTCTATCACCATAAACAACAACAACAACTGAGACCTCATCTCCAAACAGCTGGAGCTCCGTCTCTGAGCTCGTGTACAGGAGGTTTCTCCCGCTCTTCTACGCAGCAGAACTTTGGTGAAAACACATCAGAAGGTTCGTGAGGAGGAACGTTTGTGTTCAGATTCTGCCGGAGCATCTCGGTGGGGTCCCGGTTCAGACGTTGAAGGAGAAGCAAAAAAAAGTAAAACATCAAATTTTGTCAGTGCAAAAAGTAAATCTAGTAATAATAATAATATCAGAACTAAATCTAGTCTTCTCTGCTGTCCTAATCTTTTCCTCAGCACAGAGGGATACATGCAGAACGTGTTTTCATAGCTGCACACATGCCATGGAAGAAGATCTTCTGCATTTCCATGATGGATGGATTATTGTTCCCCAGGGAGTTCATGCAAATCTAGCTGAGAAAAGGTTTTCAGCGGGATTCAGTGGAGGACTTTCAGAAAGTCTCATGATGAACGAGCGACTCAGAAGGATCTCTTTCCTCACATCCCTTTTATTACTTTTCTACGACTCATTTCTCCGTCACAGATTCAATAACTTACAGAAAAATGTGTCTCTTAGTCAAAGACAAAGTCATCTACATATATATTAAAAGACAAGAAAACTGTCACGTGGTTTCTTTTTTTATCATAAACTCTTTCTCAATAATAATTGGGAAACAGTTCCTGTGGTAACTTTTACAGTTCTCCTGTCTCTCAGGCATTCTGGGAAATGAAGTTCCTCACCTGGGTCAGCAGTACTCAGAAATAGTATGAAAATCCACTTTGATGTCTTTGTTTTTTTTAAAGCAAAGTGTAGAAATAAACACCACAAATACGATCCAATGAAAAACAACAAACATGAAAGAAACTAAAAACACTCTAAAGGAGACGGTTTCTGCATCATCGTCAGGAGAACAGAGGAAGCATCCGGGATGAATATGGTGATGTCGCCATGACGATGACCCCTTACTCGTCTTCTTCAAATACCACTTTAATTTATTTACGTACCACGGGTAACTCGGGAGATAGAAACATATATTTTTCTATCATGGCAGATCCTGTTTTTAAATCTTTTTTTTCTTTTCTTGTTGTTCACAGAAACATTAAATCATTTAAACGAGTCTGAATGTGAATTATCTCATCTACTTATTAGTTATAAACAGATCTGGATCCAGCTGTTTACACTGGTGGAACCTCAGGAATGCTCATATCAAGGTATTTTTATTTGAACTATTAACATTTCAATGATATTGGAGGATTTTTCTTTTTTTTACACTTCCATATTTGATGTTTAAGATCTTTAATCTCTTCTTTGGCCTAAAATCCCCTCCATACATACATTTCACATCTATTTTCCTCCACTAACTCTCTTGTCTGGATTCTGACACGTCACGTCTGACTGACGTCTGATTGGATCTTTTTATCCCTGAAAATGTAGTTACATTACATCATCGTCATCATCATCGTCATCGTCATATCCATCGCAGATCCTTCGTGCTAATAACTCAAAAACTATTTCCTGCATTACTTTCAAATTCATTTCCCACATAGACTTTAGAGCAAGAAAGAACTGGATTGATTTTGGGTCAGGTCAGTTGCATTTTTCCACCACTAGGTGGAGCTCTGGGGATTTAGAATTCCTGCATTACCAAGCCTGAAACAGAAATTCAGTTTTCCATAATTCCTCAGGTGGAGTATCGGCATGATGGCCGATCCGAAGCTGGACGAAATAAATAACGGGAAAACATAAGTACACGAGAAGTACTTTGGATCGGCGCTGAGGGGTTTGGCGATGACGACCAGAAGAACCGGAGGAAGGTATGTGAGGGCTGATATCACCAAGCTGTTGACGAGGGTCTGAACGGCCTTCTGCTTCTTTGGGTGGATGTTCTTGTTGCCGGGGTGGGACTTCAACAGGGCAGAGAAGATGAAGGAGTCACAGACGGCGATCACCACCAGGGACACGAGAAACGGCGAGATGCCAAACATGGAGAAGTACAACTTGTAGAAGAGAAAGTGTACAATCCCATATCCCAGAGTGAAAGCCCAAACAAAGCCAACCATCAGCACTCTGGGAGTCAGACTCTTCCTCTGGTGGTAGGTGATGGGATGAAGAACGGCCAGGTAGGAGTCCAGACACAAACACGCCATGAGGAGGGGCCGCCCGCAGACATTCAACGCATAGAAACCATTCCAGGTGGCTTCAAACTCCCAGTTCTTCCACAAAAAAATATTCAGCACTCCAGCCGGGATGAAGGACAAGAAGACGACGTCCATGACGGACAGGTTGGTGATGAAGAAGAGGTTCGGCGTGAAGGGCGTTCCTCTGCGGTGCGTCTTAAACATCTCCCAGAGGATGAAAGCGGACGCAGGGAAACCCGAAGCGAAGATCAGCATCATAAAAACGGCCCAGGTGAGTTTTTTGGTTTCATTGTTGTCACAAGCCTCAAAATCAAACTGTTCCCAGACGAACCCGGACACAGCGGTGCCGTTGGAGCGAAGACGAGTCTCGAGGAACATCGCGGACGAGAGGACAGAAGTCCTGAAAGACTCTGTTAGAGGAGGACAAAGACAAAGACAGACGCTTGAACAGAACCGTTCCTGCAGGAAGACCAAACGTTCCTCACTTCACATCATAAAGACCTGCTTTCAAACCGTCTGTGGAGGTTTGTCCCTGAGGCGACTCTGACTCTGACTCTGACTCCGAGTCCTCGTCCCCCGATCGCAGCTGGAAACATCCGTCGGTGCCGCTGCAGGTTTTTGCACCCGGTCTGAAGCGTCGGGCCAAATTGTCGAATTAAGGAAACGAGCTGAACCGCGGCAGATTGACACGGACCATCAGGCTTTGCATGTTCACTCTGTCTGTGTCTCCTGACGTGAGGAGGGGTCAAAGCTGGAGCTGGGGCGCCGGGGTTTTGTTTTTCTAACCATTCAACTACATTTAAATAGATTTGTCCCGCTCGGCTGTTCGCTGGAGTTCATTCTGAGTCTATTACTAAAGTCAAATGTGGCAGAACCTGTTCAGTATCTGACCCAGATGTAGGCGCTGAAGAGTAAGGGGCCGAGGACGGAGCCCTGGGGGGCACCACAGTCCAGAGGGGCCACCCAGGAGGTTGAGGAGGAGGGAGGAGGAAGGCTATTGAGAAAGTTCTATTCAATCTGTTTCTGGGGTCACATTAAAGCGTGTTTGACTTAATAAACAGATTTATGTAAATACAAGCAAGAATAAAGTTTTCATCCAGTTTTCTAAAAACAAAAAAAATATTACTTTTTCATTAAAAACAAAATGTTATCATGAACGATTTTACAGATTTTTTATTACGTCCAGTCGGGGATTTGAGAGAATCCTGATTGTGTCCGCTAAAGATTTATGGTTCTAAAACGATTTCATAGGTCATTTGTTAAAAATGTTCCCCTTTATAGACCTCAGTGTGAGGAAGAACTGGACTGATTTTCAGAAAGCTCGGTTATATGTTTCCAACACTAGGGGAAAGTTTTCAGTCCATAATTACTCAATCGTTGGTCTGATTTAGTTCAGATGAATGGAGTGGAGGAGATTTATTTATATACATCTAATAGTTGGTATGATATATAACCGGTCCCGGCAGTAAGCCGTCCATCCTGAGTCCTGGTTCTGCTCCAGGTTTCTGCCTGTTACTGTTAAAGGCAGTTGTTTCTCTCCACTGTTCTGTACATGGAGGAATCTGTTGGGTCTCTGAAGGATAATTAGGAGGAAATCTCCTCGTCTGTAGGAGTTAGTTAGGGGGGAGAACACAACGGTGGGTCAGGACATGATGGACCGGTACCGAGCAAAACATAGTTGTAAAATAAAAGGAGAGGGACAATAGGATGTAAAGAAAATGTATGTTCTCATATAAACTAGAAAGTGTCCTTTAAAATGTAGCAGACCCGTGTTGATTCTCCAGGACTGAGTGAAGTTCTGTGTAAAGACGGTCAAACGGACATTCTGGTGGTCCAGAATCTGATTCATGGGGGTCCACATGTGTAATGGATCACGGACCAATCACACGGCTCCTTCAAACGTCTGTGGGTCACTACATCACAGTTACCCGGAACTCTTTCCCTGAGGGTCTTCAGATGACGGGCAGCACCGGGTCTGACAGGTGCTTCTGGATCTCAGCCAGGCCGGAGGTGATGTCCAGGTTCCCGGGCAGCGAGGGGTAGCGGAGGCTGCAGCTCAGTCCGGGGTTCTCCGTGAGGCAGGATGTGACGGACAGCTGCGGCAGCCGCGGAGTCGACCCTCGGCGGGTGTCGGTTTCAGGGGTGCCGCTCATGAACATGGTGTCATCTGACGCCGCGGTCACGTGGATCCCGCTGGACAGCGACTCCTGGGACTGCCTGGAGGTCTTCAGTCCGGTGTGGGTGGAGGTCTGGAGGGAAAAGGTGACATACAGTTCAGTTTTGTCTTTGCCGACTCTGCTGCCGACAAGATCGGAACACGTTCCTCAGCATCCTATCCTGAGAGGGCAGAGACGTCGTCACACGACCAGGGGTCTGGGTTCCAGGTCGGGGTCCGAACCCAGCCCCTGACACAACTCAGCAACGCGCCCATTGTTTACAGTAGGGATCAGCTGTTGGCGCTACGTAGCACCGCGGTGCTGCCCGAGGAGAGGCCCGAGGTTTCCCCCGAACTGAAGAGGAGTAGACGGGGGATACGCGCTGGATTACAGCGTCGCGCGAGGAGGAGTCGCTATAGACCTGCCGTTCCATCGGTAATAATGGGGAACGTGAGATCTCTCCCCAATGAGATGGACGAGTTAGCGGCGCTGACGCGGCACCAGCATGTATATCGGGAGTGCAGCTTCATGGTGTTCACGGAAACATGGCTGACCACGCTGACTCCGGACACGAACGCTACGCTGGACGGATTCAAGCTGCTGAGAGCGGACAGGACAGCGGGAAGCGGCAAGAGGAAAGGAGGAGGGCTGGCAGTGTTTGTGAATGATAGATGGTGTAAACCTGGACACATCACTATTAGTGAGCAACACTGCTGCAAGGACATCGAGCTGTTAGCCGTTGGCATGAGGCCGAACTACCTACCGCGGGAGTTCTCGCATGTTATCGCGATAGCAGCGTACATTCCCCCCTCTGCCGACGGCGACGCTGCGTGTGACGTCATCAACTCGGTGACTAGCAGGCTGCAGACACAGCACCCACAGGCTCTCCTCCTGATCTCTGGTGACTTTAACCATGCCCCCCCATCCTCCACACTGCCCACTTTCACACAGTATGTCACATGCTGTACCAGGGACAACAGGACACTGGACCTGTTTTATGCCAACACCAAGGAGGCATACACCTCATCACCCCTCCCTCCCCTGGGAAGATCAGACCACAATCTGGTTCGTCTCCAGCCAGTGTACAAACCCATCGTACACAGGCAACCAGCCGTGACCCGCACAGTGCGGAAATGGTCCCCAGAGACTGAAGAGGCTCTGAAGGACTGTTTTGACACAACCGTGTGGGAGGAGTTCTGTGACTCTCACGGGGAGGACATCGACAACCTTACCGACTGCATCACGGACTACATCAACTTCTGTGAGGAGAACACCGTACCCACCAGGACTGTACGGTGTTTCTCCAACAACAAACCTTGGATTAGTCCGGACATAAAGGTCCTCCTAAAGGAGAAGAAGAGGACCTTTAGGTCAGGCAACAAGGAAGAGCTGAAGGTTGTGCAGAAGGAACTGAGGAGGAAGATCAGAGAGGGGAAGAACTCCTACAGGAAGAAGATGGAGGACCAGCTGCAGCAGAACAACATCAGTGGTGTTTGGAGAAGCCTGAAAACCATCTCAGGCTTCAAAGGGCCAAACTCCCAAGCTGCAGGGGACCAACAGTGGGCAGATAACCTGAACCAGTTTTTTAACCGGTTCGACCAATCATCTGCCCTCAATCCTCCAGCCCGACTCCCACAGCAGGGACCCCTCTCACCCTCCTCAGTGCACTACCCCCCCCGCCACCTCCTCTCCCACTACAAAGAACTCCCAGCCACATCCCCCTGCTCTACCTAACACCCTGCCCCCCCTCCTAGCCATCACCACCCCACCACCCAACCCCCCCAACACACAGCCCCCCTGCACCAGTCTGTCCCTCACAACACTCCAGGTGAGGAATCAGCTAAGGAAGATGAAGGTGAGGAAGGCCACGGGCCGGACGGCATCAGCTCCAGGCTCCTTAAGACCTGCGCAGACCAGCTGTGTGGGATTTTGAAGCACGTCTTCAATTTGAGCCTGAAGCTGGGGAAGGTACCACTCCTGTGGAAAACCTCCTGTGTGGTACCTGTCCCCAAGACGCCGCACCCGAAGGACTTCAACAGCTACAGGCCGGTGGCATTAACATCCCACCTGATGAAGACTCTAGAGCGACTGGTCCTTGGTCATCTCCGCCCGGTGGTCAGCCTGTCGATGGACCCCCTTCAGTTCGCCTACCAGTCTAAGACCGGGGTGGACGACGCCATCATCTTCCTTCTTCACCGAGCTCTCTCTCACCTGGAGAAGCCTGGAAGCACCGTGAGGATCACATTCTTTGATTTCTCCAGTGCTTTCAACACCATCCAGCCCACGCTTCTGAGGGACAAACTGGAACTGACCGGAGTGGATGACACCTCGCATCCTGGATCCTGGACTACCTGACCAACCGTCCCCAGTATGTGAGGACTCGGGACTGTGTGTCGGACGTGGTTGTCTGCAGTACGGGGGTCCCACAGGGAACGGTCCTGGCTCCGTTCCTCTTCACCCTCTACACTGCAGACTTCTCCTACAACACACCCACGTGTCACCTGCAGAAGTTCTCTGATGACTCTGCCATCGTCGGTCTCATCACAGACGGGGACGACAAGGAGTCCAGAGGACTGACGCAGGACTTCACGCACTGGTGCCAGTGGAACCCCCTCCAGATCAACGCGGGTAAGACCAAGGAACTGGTGGTGGACTTCCGAAGGCAAACACCCCCCCACACACCGGTGAACATCCAGGGAATGGACGTTGAGATGGTCACGTCCTACAAGTACCTTGGTGTTCACCTGAACAACAAACTGGACTGGACCCACAACTCAACGGCACTCTTTAAAAGGGGTCAGAGTCGACTGTATCTGCTGAGGAGACTGAGGTCTTTTGGAGTGCAGGGGGCGCTCCTGAAGACCTTCTTTGACTCTGCAGTCGCCTCAGCCATCTTTTATGGAGTGGTCTGCTGGGGCAGCAGCATCTCAGCTGCTGACAGGAGGAAACTGGACAAACTGATCAGGAAGGCCAGTTCGGTCCTGGTTTGTCCTCTGGACTCGGTGCAGGAGGTGGGAGACAGGAGAATGATGGCCAAGCTGTCATCTCTCCGGGACAACGTCTCCCACCCCATGCAGGAAACCATCTCTGCACTGGAGAACTCCTTCAGCGACAGACTCCTTCACCCCAAGTGTGTGAAGGAGCGATATCGCCGATCGTTCCTTCCTGCAGCAGTCAGACTCCACAACCAGCACTGTTAGCAACACACACACCTACACAACTACACACACACTTACACACACACACCTACACAACTACACACACACTTACACACACATCTACCTTTTAATTTATTTTAATTGCACATAACGTTTAATTTTAATTTAATTTATTTTAATTTATTTTAATTGCACATAACACGATGTTATTCTTACTCTGTGTTATTCTTACTCTGTGTTATTCTTACTCTGTGTTATTCTTACTCTGTAACATGCTCTGCTGCTGTAATATTGCAATTTCCCCATTGTGGGACTAATAAAGGCTATCTATCTATCTATCTATCTATCTATCTATCTATCTATGCTGTGGGTCCTTGAGCAAGACCATGAAACCTTGGCTCCTTGGGCGCCTCACAGGCTCCGCCCACTGCTCCCTCAGGTTTGCAGAGAGGATAATTTTACGGTGTGTAATTATGTGACAGATTGAGCAACATCACATTTCGTGATTATACCTGGGGGGGCGCCCGGCTCTCCCTCTGCAGGGGGGAGAGGGGATACATGCCCTGCAGGACCGGGGC